>JAQHUG010000222.1:2320650-2345663 GCA_028555095.1 Dicrostonyx torquatus | reverse complement strand
GCAAGGACAGATTTCTTAAGAACTGTTTTCCTCCTTCTGTTTTCAGCTATTTCTCCAGTGTTCCCCTGACCTTATGTAACCTGTATGCTTAGCTCTCACTTCCTTTGTTACTTCCGGTGCTGTACACCATCAGTGACCTGGACCCTGACTTATATCGGAAGAAACTGCTGGTAAAGGAGGAGGTTAAGTTTCACCAAAGGCTTGAATAGCTTTCTATTCCAGCGAGGAGAGAGAAGGAAAATAATTCCACTTTAATTAATGCTTATTGGAAACCTCCCATGTACAAAAATGTGTTCAATACCTCCATGAGAAAGGCACATCTAAATCCACCAAGAACTTATATCGTCATAGCAAGATTGAAGTAACTGGGAAATCCTACCTGAGTCCATGACAACTCTGTGCCAAGAAGCAAGCTTTGAGGTGATCCCTGCCATGGTATGGGAGTTTTTGGGGGAGAGGGCATTTCTTTCTCACTGAACAAATAAAAACTCACCATGTTCCTAGAGCAGCACGGTAGAAGGGTGTCTGTACTGTCCCCGGTGCCGTCACGAGGTGGGAGAAGCATCCAGGGAAATGTCACAGTAAAGCCTGTTCTCATAGCTGGTTAGCACGTACTGGCGTACAGACGTTCAGCCACGAGAAGACCATGAGCTGAGACCGAAGGGTTTCCTGATGGGCTCTGTGTACACTGTCGGGCGGGTTCTCCGAGGTCCGCTGCTTCCAGAGTCATCATCTTGGAGGACCGCAGCATACCTCCAGTGTGCACCTCCACATGACAGATCTGACCAGAGCAGCACCGCGCCCCCTAGAGGCACACTAGTGGAGAGGGCTAAGCCAAGCATCCTTAGAGACTAAGGATGCTACCCTACATCTCCAAGGACCTGTTGATTTGAAAGGGCAAGTTGGGGATGGGGACATTCCAAGTGAATAACTGGAATCGGCACCCACTGGCAATGAATCCTACGTGGAGGCTTTGTGGCCTTCTAGCTAAAAGTTGATTTGTTTGTTTGGGGGCGGGGCCTGAAACCACATGTGTGGACCAGCGGGCAACTTGAGTTGGTTGTTGTGGAGTGTATGTTCAGTGAGAGACTACAGAGGACATGTGGACTAAGAACTGTGTTATGCCATTGTTAACTGTCAGGCAACCCCTGTCGTCTTCCACAGAGCCACCATCAGTGCCGTTTTGATGACATGGATAAGAGGTGAAAGTCTAGAATCTGGTGACAATGCCAGCAACAGCAGACATTACTTAGAAGACCGTGTTCTAATGGGACTAAGTTTGAAATGTCAGCGGAGAGCTGGAGAGTCATCTCAGCCATTAGGAGCATTCACTGCCTTTGTGGAGAACCTAAGTTTTGTCCCCAACACCCACCTCACGCAGCTCACAACTTCCTATAATTTTAGCTCCCAGAGATCCAGTGCCTTCTGGTCTCTGCCAGCGCCTACACTAAGGAGTAACCCCCCCCCCAACACTCACATATATAATTAAAATAAAGATCACTCTTTAAAACAACATCCACAAAGATCAAACTTGAAGAGCTACAAATTTCTTGGACAAGTTTGGAACTGATCGTCAGATTGTCAGCCAATCATTAAGGGCTTTAGACTTACAAGTGACTTCATTAAAATCACACTTCATAGATTCAATAATAACATGTTATTTAGTTTAGACCTGAATTAGGGTTTTGGAAAAGTCTGTCCTAGATTCATCTGCACACCTCATCCATCCGCAGAGGCGAAACTGGACCAGGATTCTCATTGTAGTGCAATGGGAAGGCAGGGAGAGAAACACTCAATTTAAGATCAGCCCGAAGCTCCTCCTGCTTATCAGTAGCGAGACATATAAAGTAAGCATTACGAAATAGAATCAGATGGATTGTATTTTCTTGTCTGCTATATATCACACGAGTACTTGCCCAAGGAAGTCGGAGTTAAGTTTTACAGATGCAACCTCATGCACGAGAGGGGATTTTTGGAAGAGCAGGACAAGGGAAGAGCATCCCTGCTTCCTCTCCTCACTCAAATATAAAGATGTCATTTAGTTCCTGCTTTCATTGAAACATTAGCACTCTATCTTCTGCCCAGATGTAAAGTTATTTACTCTGCTCAGGCCAGTCAGAGTGTGGCGAAATCTCAGAAACAATTAGGCAGCTTGGAGAATCTAACTACTTTCTCTTTCCTCGAAGGGACATTGAGTGGAGCCACAAAGTCCCCAGGAAATTGGATTAGACCATCCTACACTTAACACAGTGAGAGTTTGTAAACAGCCTTTAGAAGAACGTAAGGAGAATAAAGGAGAGGAGCCGGGCCAAAAGGGGCACAAATGGGAATTGAATTTTCATTTTGTATCTGTTTGGCATTTATTTAATCATGTCTAATATGGACTTGTGATTTGCTGTAAAACTCTCCATTTGGATGAGAACAATGTGTTCATAAATAGAATATTTATTTACTGCTGTTCTGTTATTAGACTAGCTGGAGTACAAGGTAAAGATGTGCACTCGTAGTGGGAGATATCCCTGTCTTTTGCCAAAGAAACACTGGGACGCATCTCCATGGCTCTTCCATTTCAGCAGTAGCAAATAGTACAGATTCCTAATTTATGTTCCTGTAAATACACATGTTTTGTGTGTGCGCATGTGTTTTAAAGGCTGGAATGATAGGAATTTTAGGACGATTAAAGTCTGGAAATAAAGAACCTGTCTGCTTGTGTCCCCATTTAGAAAATGAGCCCAGATCTACGAAATTTTAACCCTCGTGTTAGACCGGCAACTCTTCTTTTTGTGTGAGGAAAATGAACGTTTTAGCCAGGTCTGAACACTTGCCCTAAACCAAAAGTGGGGTTTGAGTTTCAGTTCCACCTGCCGGAGAAAATGGGAGTCTCTAAGGAAGAGAAGGGAATCAACCCCAGTCCGTAGGGCGTGCAGGCAGGAGACCGCAAAGTATTCTGCATAAACCCCAGTCCGCAGGTCCTGCAGGCAGGAGACCGCATTCTGCTTCACAGGGCTGAGCTCTGGGAACACTTCACTGGTACACATTCAGCTGGAAGAATGGGATCCATTCTCTGCTTAGAGATCAGATTTGGAATTGTTCCTCTCTCAAGAGATACTTATTAAGCAAATAGTTACTGAGAGCTTCCAAGTTCCCACAGATCAAACACAGACTACCAAAGCTTACCATTTTCTTGGAAAGAGCAAGGAAGGGAAAAGCTAGGGAGAGCCAGGTCTGGGGAGAGCCAGGAGCTATGCCATGCTCGTGGGACTGCGGAGCTGAGAGTAGGGGGTGGATGAGCTTGCGTGCCATCCGGGGATCTCCACTGTCTTCTCGGAAGCCAGGTAGGGGTCACAGAAAGACCTTTCAGTGATACAACATCAAGGTAATTTCAGAGACAGAGGAGAGAGAGAGAGAATCAGAGAGAGAGAGAGAGAGAGAGAGAGAGAGAGAGAGAGAGAGAGAGAGAGAGAGAGAGAGAGGAGAGTATTTAGGAAGATGTACATCTATGTCAAGTAGGAGGTCCCTGTTGGATTCGCTTAAGAGGACTGAAGGTTACCACTTGCTCTTTTCCTGGGAGAAGGATGAGTAAAGAGAAGGGAAGAAACCCTGTTTTTGTGTTCAAAGATTTCGAGGCTTTTAGATCTGACCATCACAACATTTTTATTCCTTCTAGGACCCAGGGTAATGCTTTCCAAAAAGTAGGTTAACAAATCCCGTGAACATGTTTTACTGCTGAGTGTGTTAGACCAGGGTTGGGGGCTAGGGAGTGTTAAGTGTTCAAAATGCTATTTAGAAATCTGACTGAATCGCTTAGTTTTTACTTGGAAATAAAAGTCATAAGAGCAGAAGTGTAAAATGCTGTCAATTAAAAAGAGCACAGGCAAAGGGATATGTTAATGAGCGCTTTGCAAAACCAAAGCGAAACATTAGAAACAGCCTGCAGGATGGAGTGGTGGCATCGAGAGGGTTAATACAAACTTTGCTTAGAAATTAGATTAAGGTCAATGAGGCTAATACAATTAGATGGCCCACTACGGTGAGCGTGTGTGCACCATGGTGCTTAAAAGTACACCAAGAGGTACTGGAGAGATGCGGATTCAAACGGCTTGTTACTTAACTAGAGCCCTGCTTTAACCTCCACCTCAACATATAAAAGAAGTGGCAATATTCCACACACCCTAGTTCTGTTTGGAAGAGATCAGAGAAAGCCCCGCGCAGTTGGGAAAGTTGCTGTTTCACAGGGGCTGTTTCTGCCATCTTCTTCAGCATCTTCTCCGGTTCCAATGGCGTCTGAGGGTGAATTGTGTATTCTAAGTGTATTCAAGGAATGCCCAGGCCCTCCTGCCCCAGAGCCCTGTGCGTGTGGCCCCGGGAAGAGACCTGAGTCCAGAGAGAAAGGCTTGCAGTGACTGAAGCTGTCAGTTTGGAACTGACAGCACCCACATGAAATGTTGAAAGCTACACACTCCAGGTCATTTCCAGCTCTGTTCCACCTCACTCGTGAAAGTCTGTGGTCGCGGCTAATCCCCTGCACAGACCTGCCATTCACAGCCATTAACATGCACAAGGCTCCATTCACTCCCATGATGTCGGAGGCACTGTGGCACTGGGTAAGAATTTCACCCTCCTCCGTGAGGGATCAGAATGGATGAATCTGGAATTGGCAAGAACATACAGGCATGTGCCACATTGCCTCAGGATCACCATGCTTTAAGACTCCAGGTACCATGGAAATTCTGGGAGGCCAAGCCAGAGAGTCCTAGCAGGAGCCCCTGTCAAGGCAGCCCAAGTCCCCTTCATTTATTCTTGTCATCCTGATAGAACAGAGGAAAACAAAGAATAAATACATTTATATCCATTTAAACCCTGTTCATCAGAAAATAAGAGCCGGATTAATCATTAGTTATAATCATAAAGTTATATCTAGTTAGAGTGCTGGTGTTAAAAGCCAGACCTGACATTCCCATCTTGGGCTAATATATGTGACTTGATCATTTTCTTAGATATTCCATTTTTAATTAATTTTAAAATTTTTATTTGGTTTCTGAGACAGTCTTACCATGTGAGCCTAGCTGGGCTCAACCTTGAGGCAATTGTTGCTCTCCGGGGTAGGATTAAAGGTTTTCACTACCGCCTTTGGTATCCTCAGCCTTCATTGCCCAGACCGCTGTCAGGTAGGTGGGAGCCTTTGGTTTAGACAGGTAAAATGCACACAGGTCTCCAGGCCCTCCCACATGCTGGCGGCACAGAGTGAGGAGAGCCTGAGCCGGCTCCTTTGCAGAAGCGGAGAAATTTCTTCTCTCAGAATTATCGCTCACACAGTTTGCAGCCCCAGAGACATCGGGCCCTTAAAAGGGAAGAGATGTTACATTCTTGACAGCTTTTTCTCTTCCACTGAGTGAGACAATAAAAATACACATGAAGCTGTCGGCATGGCCCATGCCTATAATACCATTTGCATGTGATTTCCTCTGCTCCTCTAGATAATTGAATTTATTCAGGCAATTTATTTTTTTAAATGTGTGGTCTCTGTGAATGGAAACATCTTAACTAAAGACAACCCTTTTATTTCTTCTTAATGAAATATGTACATGTATGTGTACACGTCTGTGAGAACCAAGGGGCTGAGGATAAAATAATGGAAAAGCCAATGACGACTGTAAAAATATTAATTAAGGAGATGAAGTCTCATTTTCCAACCCAGTATCCTGCCTTTGCGTTCACCCCTGCCGACTCTCCAGGTCCCGAGGTGTTCTATGGGAGCTTTCCCGTCATAGCTCCCTGTTTGATGTCACTAACTATAATGAACGGATCGCACAAAGAAGCCTGGGTGTGCGGACTGTCTCAGTATTGCCCTGGTGAGCAGGGCAGTACTGGTGAGCAGGGCAATACTGCTGGTCCCAATTATGAGACCCGGGCTTCATACAAACATGCCTCAGTGAACATGACCAAGCTGTGCTCCTATGTCCTCTTGGTGTAGCAAACAGGGGGAACACATGTCTCCAACTTGGGCTGGCCTTTTTGTGGGTGCTTCTGTATTGCACTGGGTCACTATGGGATACGTCAGAAGTATCAGGGGCCATTCAGAAGTCAAGTAGAATTGTAAGTGTGTGGTGTGTGTGTGTGTGTGTGTGTGTCTGTGTGTGTGTTGGGGGGGTACTAATACCTGTCTCATGTGCAAAATTACTTATTGTCTTTCTACACGTCATAGGATATAAGTGTTTTGTTTATGCATTTACCGGTGATGTCATGTAGTAGTGGGGATGAAAAGATACCTACCCTCTCATTACACCTGTGGGTCCGACGCTAATGCTCACAGCAGTGGGTGCCTGCAAGTTTGGGAGAGTGAGTGAGTGTCTGTGTGGCTGGACAGATGGCTAGAGGGATGCAGCGGCCACACTTACAAGATCTGTGTGTCAGGGACCGGGAAGGATAAGGAACTTGCAATTTGGACTTCTGCATTTTAACATTGCTGGCTTTTTAAATCTGTTTCATTCTGTTTATCTGGAGTGACTGAAGTATTTTACTCGTATTTTGTTAAAAATCCCTCTTATTTTTCCATTACTTTCTTAGCTTTGCCTAATCTATAAGTACTCATCCTTTCCTATCTACATTTTTTTCTTTGCAAAGAAAACCACATACATAAAACACACACACATACATGCACAGACACAATATATTTTATACAATTAGAGTATTTCCTTTCTATATACCTTTCAACATCCAGAGTCTAATTTTTTTTTTCGAGACAGGGTTTCTCTGTAGCTTTGGAGCCTGTCCTGGAACTAACTCTTGTAGACCAGGCTGGCCTCGAACTCACAGAGATCCACCTGCCTCTGCCTCCCGAGTGCTGGGATTAAAGGCATGTGCCACCACCGCCCGGCCCAAGATCCCTAAATTTACATGGCAAATCCAAATTCTGGGAGTGGCTGTTTTTACCCACTCACAGCTCTCTCTTGTTTGGCTTCTCTGATGAGGGCTCGGCCATCAGTTCCCTGCCCTGGGAAGACAGCCTGAAGGCTTGTGAGTGGAAAGGGGTCCCCACTCTTCACTGGCACCCACATTTCACAACCCTCGTCTCCTCACCTTCATCCGGTTGTGCTCCACACGCTGACACACTTTACTGCCGCCTTCCAACCAGGTCACTGCCCAGACCTCCTGCTGGAGAACACGTGATGTTTTTAACCTGCATCACCACCAACAGAAGTCGGGGGTGATGAATAACTGGGCTAAAATCATTCTAAAATTGAGTAAAAAGTAATGAATTGCTTTAGTGAAGTGTATTTACTATCACATTTTAAGTCTGGGCATGGGGCCCATAGTACCTACAAGACTGAGGCAGGAGGATCTCGTCCAGGTCTGGAATAGCCATGGTGAGTTCAAGGCTGATGTAGGGTATGGGTTATATGCGACCCCGTCTCAAAGAACAATAGCAACAAAAGGCACGGTGGAAGTGCGTGCCTGTGACGTCAGAAGTTCAGGTGTGGGGCAGGATTAAGAGGAGGAGGAGTCCAAGACTCTGGCTTCGATGCATAGCAAATTTGGGGCTGATCTGGGTTTGTCTGGGGCCCCATCTCAAGAAAGCAAAAGTATGAGACAAAGCAAAACAAAGCCCCTCTCTTCAAAGGACCTTGGCTCTATTTTAGGAACCGTGTGTACCGCCTGCGCTCTGTGCCGTAGCATAGGCATCGTGTCCACATCACAAGCGAGAGCCATGGTTATCACGCATGGCTGTGAACTGACTTTCAGTGCGCCGGTGCCTCTCATTGCCTGCTTCCAGTTCTCTTCAGGATCTAGAAATGCAAACAATAGGCTGTTTTTCTGGTTTCATGGTTAAAGTAAAATGCATATGAACAGGAACAAGTACATGGTTGTGTGCCCTCTCCCCCTGGAACGATTAGTTGCCAACAGAACAGCCTCTCTTGGATGCTCTGACACCCTAACCCCTGCCTGGGCAGTGTGCCCTACCTCTGACATCCTAACCCCTGCCTGGGCAGTGTGCCCTGCCGCCCTGCCTGCAAGTATCTGTGTCCATGTAGAATAGTTCTAGCCTTGTCCATCCAGAAGTAAGCCCTCCTGGGTGGTATGTGGAGGGGAAGAAGGTGGAACGGGAGCGTGCTGAGGGGTGTGAGCAAAATAGTCCAAGTATGTGTGGTTGGAGAGAACTCAGGGTTGGTTGTAAGTTTCTTGCCCCAGGCACTGGATAATTCCGGTTGAAGGATAAAATAAGCTACATTCTAGTTGTGAGCCTCTCTGGTAATGGGCAGCCGTTTTTGATACAACAGAGACTGTTACTTCCCACATCACTCTCCCTGCGACAGCTGCCTGATCTTCCTAAGACACTTCATCCAGAAAATCCCTTCCAAAAGTCCTCTGTCCCCTGCCAGGTCCTGCCGAACTCTCTTGCTTATCCCTCAGGATGCTTCATGAAGCGGCCATTGCGTTGTAGGCAGACTATTTCTGATCGGTCCTGGTCCTCTCCTCCTCCGTTATAATGGACGGACACCATGAGATCTCACAGACGATGCCTCTGAGACAGCCCTGTGTGTTTTCTTCTATTCCTCTCTTACCAGCCTAGGCCAGGAGACCTCTCTATTTATTTCTCAGAAAACCAAAGGGCTCTGTGCATAAAAACTTAATAAATTCATAATTAACTTAATTTGTGTTTATTGAACACTAATGGCAAGATACGCGGTGACTAATCTAAGATGTTCCCACTCTCACAGCAGAACGAGAATATTAAATAAGCAATCTCAGAGTAGCGTACCTGGGGCTGTGACCCAGCTCGCCATATCTCTTAAAAATCTCAGCGTTCTCTCTCCTCGACACGTCCCTGTTCCCCCTCTAGGTTGTTGCTGTACAAACCAGCACTTAGCAGTTGTTACAGTTGCGAGTTGCTTCCTGTCGATTCCGATGCCTCTCGAATCGTTAGTTGTGGAGAGAGAACGCCAGCTTTCTTTCCTTACACCTTTGGCACACGTCACAGCGCCGGAGTCGGCTGAGGAAGGCAAGGTAGCTGAAGGATGGTCAACGTGGGCTTTCGCGTTGGATCTTGGGTTTAATTTTCTGCTTTTCCATTTTCTCCCCTCACTTTCAAAGCAATAACTTCTAGAGACCGTAATTTCCTCACACGTGAGGTAGGAATCACGCACTCATCCCGGAATTTCTTTGTGAGTTATAAAACGTTATAGTCCACAAAACCCTTCAGAACGGCCATCATTAACTCCGGAAGGGGAAGTTACGTTGACTGAAGTGTTAGTGAGCACGTAAAGTTTGTGTGTTTGTTGAGGAAAATATCTTAACAGCTTAGAAGATTCTGTGCCCCCTCCACACACACCCCCTAAAACCCCAACAAACTCTAGGCCTACAAGGCTAAATAAAATAAGAATATCTTGCTTACGGAAACCCTGTAAAGACCGTTTTTCTCCTGGAAACCCAATGCTTTGCTGAGTGAACTCTTTTACTCGTCAGTGATTGTTCCTGCTACAGGGTGGCAGACATGCCTGCTCACATGGATGCAGGACATTGTGCCTTATGGGACAGATGCATAGTTTATTTACTTGGGCAACTGTGTGGAAGTGTATGGACTGTGTGTTGTCTCTATACTACACGTGAACTCTGAACTGTGAAGCTTTGAGCTTTAATTCTCTCTAATCAATGGATGCTCACCCATGCCCAAGTCTCCTTCCAGAGCTATAGCACTCCCTCTGCGTGGAGCCGTCCAGCGTCTTAGGAAAATAGGGCATCATCACTTTGTAATGGGAAGCTAAGGTGCCTTTGATGGTGGGAGAATAAACGGACGTTAGGCTGCGGAGTTGGCCTCATCGCCTGAGGTCAACAGCGCCTTAGCCAGCTCTAGCCATGCTGCAGACAGGAACGGAGAGCTGACGGGTTTCACCCTTGTTCACATTACTCTTGGGTTTTCTGCTAATAGTACAGGTGGGGGGGGTCCTCGGGATTAGTATGGAAGAGTTCCTGAAACACTCCTGAAGAGAGAAGAATTCTGATGTGCCTACCTCAGAGAAGGAATGGAAAATGTCAGAAAATAAAAATGTAGCCTACCAACTAATTGGCCTTGTGGATTGGTGAGAAATAATGCATTCTTCCTGAGGTTTCTCTCAGAATTCTACTTTTAGTTTTTTCTTCTTGCTGCTTCAAAAACTGCTAAAAGCAACAACAATAAAAATGTCAGGGAGGCGGGACTTATTCCAACGCAAGTTTTTAGACCATTGTAACAGGTGAAGCAAGAGGCTGGAGGGGAGGTGGGAGGGGGGCAGAAAGGGAGGCGGGAGGGGAGGCGGAGGCGGGGGACAGGAGGGGAAAGCTGTCTTTTCAGACTCTTCTGTCTCTCTAAGCTATGGAACCTCAAACATGGGATGTGGGCACCCCTATTCAGAGTTTGTCTCCCATTACAACCTCTGTCTTGCTCTCTCTCTCTCTCTCTCTCTCTCTCTCTCTCTCTCTCTCTCTCACACANACACACAGACACACAGAAACCCATGCACGTGGACACACACACACATTCACAGAAACACACACACAGACACATGCACACACAGTATGCTTCTCCAGTCTCCTAGGTCATCCTAAGTCCAGTAAGGGTAGCAATGAATGTCTGCATCACAGACCAGGAAACTTACCGGAGACTCCAGTGTGTGCCGCACAAGTGATCTATTAGCAAAGGAGTCTGAGTGTTTGGAGCGGTTGCTAAGTGACCAGAGCACTGGCTGTTCTTGCAGAGCGCCTGGGTTCAGTTCCCAGCACCCACATGGCAGCTCACAACCAAATGAAAGTCCGGTTCCTGGGAACCCAACTCCCTCCTGTGTTGTCCATAGGCATGACATTGTTTGTGGCATACAGGCATGCGTTGAGGCAAATACTCGTATACATAAAATAAAATGTTTTTTTAAATGTGAGCCTGAGTTACATTTGAACAGTAGCCTCGCTTTGGTCTATGTCACCATGGAATTAAACTGTTCTGATGTTGCAATAGCTTACTGCATGGAGAAGAGCCCACATATATTTTACTTAGCATTAAGCAGTGTTTCTAATTATAATCGAAGCTATCAAATGCCTGGATGGTTTTCATTATTCGGTTAGTGTCTACTCGACCTGTCCCCATCCTCATTCTACCTGTGTAATGACAAATGGGAGCACACGGACCAGAACTGTGACAGTTCTTCGGCCTCTTTTTCAGACTCTCAGATGCACACAGTCTTTTAGTTGAGGTTACCAACAGCTGTAGTCGGACTGCTCTAGAGCCATCTTACGGAAGTGGGGCGAATGGTAAGCATCCCGTCTCTAGCTGTCATAAAAAGGACCTTCTTTGACAGGGTAAGTTTTCAATGGAAATACAGGAGGATGTGCAGTCATGTCTTCCTAGAGTAGAGAAAGCCTATAGTTAGTTAGCCTTGGAGGGAGGACCTTAGAGTCCTCGGGGTGTGTCCATGAGATATGTGAGGACCAGTCTTCAGCAGGGAGGTGATGAGGCTGTCAGAGCACAGAACGTTCTTTTCTTTTTTCTTTTCTTTTCTTTTTACAGGTTCTATTAGTTAATGTATTAGCAATTTTCTAAATGGCGCTTTTACTTATTAAGAGGCTTGGAGGGCACATGAAAACATGCAGTGTCACGCCCAGATGTAGCATCTCTGGGCTCCCAGCAAATGTGATCATGAAGGAGTATGTCGGGAGAGGATGCACTAGACACCCCTTCTGCAGCATCTGGATGGAAAACCAGATGTTTTCCCAACTGCCTTTCCCGGTATGGCCTATCTTCTTGATCCCAAGAATAGTCATTCTTTATAAACAACCTCTTATTACGGATATTTATTCATTGTATGTGGGCAGTGTGATGGCTGTGTAGACAGAGGGCAACCGTGGGCATCAGTCCTCTCCTTCCACTGTGTGGCTCTAGGGAATTGAACTCAGGTCCTCGGGTTTGATGGCGAGATCCTTTATCCAGCTGAGCTATCTTCCTGGTCACAAAAGTTCATTCTTAAACCCTTTTCATTTGCAAGAATTTAACTATCTTGTAAAGATGGTAGTGTTTACACCATCTTTAAACAATTAAACCATTGTTTAATCTCACATTATGAAAAATTAATACATTAAGGGAAAGGTTGTCACATTTCTAAAGGCAGCCTATTATCAAAATGCATTGTTGGCAAAAACAAAACAGTCTGAGACTCTGTTCTGTTGCTGTGAAATCAGTCTCAGATTCTCCATTCTGTCACTGTAAAATTAGTAGAACGAAGGCCAGGGAGAAGACTCCAGGGTGAGGAGAAGGCTCCAGAGGAAGAGCACTTGCCATTGCTGTGTGGGGACTGATTTTGAATCCCCACGCCTCCATCATGCCTCGCCCCTCCTCTACCAGTTTCCCCTAGAACATCCACATTCTTGAGTCCAGTCATTTAATGACCTGCTCCTTCCTCACGATAACTGCTAGTCCCCAGCGCTCACCCTCTCCCCGCTAACTCTCACCTTATTCTACAATAGACGTCCTTGAAGTACCGTCGCCATCACTCCCTTCAAATCTCAAGTCCGGGCTCCTCTTCTCAAGTGTGTGAGGTAGGAATGCTGGAGTAAGGCAGAAGAACTGGGTTGGATGCTCCCAGGTGTGCCTGCATGTTTAGTTCAAGGATATGCATTTCAGAACAAGCTCGTCCGTGCTTTAGCACCATCGGTAAGCCGGCTGCTGTCCATTGCGGCGATCACTGTCAGAGGGATGCAGTTTGAAACCAAATGCAAAACATAATTCTTTGTCCGGCAGTGCCGTGCAAGCCCAAGCTGACTTTCCAGCTCTGGGCTCGAGGAGAAATGCAAGCCAGCGTGGAACTGTGTAGCATCACTACCCTGCTGCACTGCCGTCTACAATGGTCTCTGTTTTCCAACACGGGGAGGAGGAGAAATCAAAGAGCACTCACCATTGCGTATGGCGTCCCCAAATACAAGCAAAGGTTGACTTGGATCCTGCGCGTGCAACGCTAGGAAGATATTTTTATAACACGGGAACTTTCCCTGTCAGCCTGGGAGCCCTGTCCCTGGCTGTAAATTAGATGCCTACAGTGTTGTAAGTGTTGGAGAGGTGTAGGTTGTATGTTTCCAACGCCCAGTTCCCAGCCCCCAGCCACTGGCCTGCTCGGCTGCTGGTTGCTTTCTTATGCCCAAAATAACCACATGAGAACTGTATTCATTTAAACTCTGCCTAGCCCATTATCTCTAGCCTTTTCTTGGCTAGCTCTCACATCTAAACTAACCCATTATAAAAGTCTGTGTGTCACCACGAGGTGGGTGACTTACGGGAAAGGTCTAACCTGCATCCATCTGCGAAGGGAGCCTCATGGCGACTGACTCACTTCCTTCTCTCTTCCCAGAACTTCCGTTCTGTCTACTCTACCCACCTAAGGGCTGACCTATCCTTCAAGCCAGGCAAAGTCTTTATTTAACCAATCAAAGCACAGAAATAAAGACGGCCCCTCCTACACCACAGTGCATGTTGACTGCGCTGAAGAAGCTTTCTAGTGGGTGGATATTCACCACTTTGCTTGTTATTGTTAAGTACCTGACAGGAGACAGCCATAGAGAGGAGGGTTTCTTTCTATGTCACAGGTCAAGGGACTACAGTTCGTCACGGTGGTGGGAGCATGAGGCCTTCAATGTGATTGCATTCCAAGGCAGGAATTGGGAGAGGGAGCAATGCTGGGGCTTAGCTGTCTTTCTCTGTTCTCATTCAGTCCGAGTCTCCACTCCATTAACAGCACTTCCCACGTTCAAAGTGAGTCTTCCCTGTCTAGTGGATTGGCGGCTTAGCTAAGCCCTCACAGACACACCCAGAAGTGTGTTACTATGGTGATTCTAAATCCTGTCTAGCTGGCAATGAAGATTAGCCACTGCAGTACACCACAGGACTTGGAATTGAGAGTTTTCTGAGGATCGTGTAGCAAAGTCACAAAGTCTGTGTGTGTGAACTTCAGCGTTTCTTCCATCTTTGGATTCATGTGTAGATGTTAGATAGATCTATAGATGATAGACGATAGATAGATATATAATAGTTGATATGCAGAGAGATAATAAATACATAGATCATAAATCAGATATGTTTCTCTATATCTATTCATACATATGATTATCTATCTATCTATAATTGTCAGTACGTATCAATATATCTACACATATATGTATATACACACATGTGTACATATATATATATATATACATATATATGTATTTATGGAGAGAGAGAGAGGAAGTATTTGACTCTTTGTGGCCCTGAGTGACCTAAACTCCTTATGCAGACAGGGATAATTTATAACTCATAGAAATCTTGCTGCCTTTGACCTGAAAATGCAGAAATTAAAGGTATGCGCCATCATGCTCATACCTTTACATATATGTAATATATGCATATATATTACAGTAATTGGTGATCTAACTTTAACATCATCTATCTTCATGATGGACTTCCTGGGACAATGCATTAGATCAGAGCCTTCCTTCCTCCCAGCAACCCATTGCTAATGGGAGTTTGTGGGAGATTTCAGGAGCACCTTCACGCCTGGAATAATCAATCAATGGGAAGTCGACTCTCTAAGGTGGTGTTGGGATGGGTTGTGATTCCAGAAGTGTGTGTGTGCACCCACAGGGACTGTGTTCAGGAGAGAAGCGTGAGCAGTCTCCCAGGAGTCTGTACCCTCAGAGAAAGCAAGCGTAGTATAATGTTCATGAAAAGAACAAAAGTGAAGAAGTTAGCCAAAGAAAGTGCTGTCCGGATTTGAGGATCATCACTGCCCCCGACGCTGCTCCATTTGACAGGGTGGATGATAAGGGGTGATGATACAAGGCAAGCCAAGCAGGTGTCACGGGAGTGATCCTGCTCTTTAAACGACATTGAAGGAATAAATTCACACAATAGGCATTAAGATGGTTTTCAGAGTTCCGTTTCTGTGTTTGCTGGTGAGTTTTATGGGCCTGCTCATTGCTAGCCTGGCCGTGTCCGGCGGAACACCTCTTCCTTCATCTCTCCGTCATCCCCCCCCCCGTCATCCCCGACGCTGCTGCTGTTGTGACCCCACAGCTGATAGACTGGTTTTTGATGAAACTTGAATCCATCATCATTCAGGCCTTCTCGGTTGCTTCTTTTGTGTTTTAAAGTTTTAGTTTACTGACACAAGAGGGGCAGCTAGGGTTTGCAGGTAGCTTTGATACAACCATACCCATTATCTTTACTCCGATCCACTAGTTAGGGAAAAGTCAAGCTGAGGTCATATCCTTGTTTAAGTGTTAAAGGTTCTTTTCAATTTCATTGGCTAGAAGGATGAACGAGATTTGCAAGTCTGGACTGTCTTGACTAATTGGGAAGCACGTTTCTCGCACAGAGGGTGAACATATTAGAAGAAAGTTCTCGTTTCTGTAATTACTAGGAAGAAGACGATCTACTTTGATCCCATATGATAGACAAGCAATTATTTTATTTTAATTTTTTTAAAAAAAAGCATGTTATCACTAAGGTCAGATGCAAGATTTCTGAAGCTCACTAGGTTTTTCTCATTATTCAATGTTCCTACGACCTCAGTAATTTCCCCTATCTGAATCCCTTTGTTTCTCTATTAACTGCAATCATAATTAGTCCTACCATAAAAATTAAATTTAGGCCTATAAGACTCTTTAAAATGCTCGGGATAAGCTATCCAGTTATTACTATAGTTTAATAAATGAGATATAAATATAACATTGTTTTACCGCCATGTTTGAACTTCATTTCCACACATAGAACCAAAACTTAAGTAAGGTAATACATCTTGTATGACCAGAGCTAAGGATGAAGCACTGGTTAGATGTGGTTGAATTTTATTAATGCAATTCTTTTCTCAAATGAAGTAACACTTTCTCATTATCTGAATTGACATTTAAATATCCGACACTGTATTTTCCTCTGAGCATTTATAGTGAAATGCTCTCTCTAGAAAGAGTGAAACGTGTTTTCTCAAGGGGGCTTCAATGAGGGGCCTGTGTTGCGCCCACCATTCTCACTCTCTCGTTTGCAAAGGTGACACGTAGATAAAGTCAGAGCAATCTGCCGGAGGACAGCCAAGGGAGGGACCTCCAAATGCACTCGGACAGTTGCTCACTCGGATGCCAACCTCGCAATTGTGTGCTTTTGTCTGCAAGGGCCTGAAACTCACCCTCAGATTTTAGGAGTAGATCAGACTCGTTGAGCTCTCTTGGCCCTTTTGTGCTTCTCAAAGCGGAGTACCTGGGTTTCATCTGCCATCAGAGTGACAAGAAACGTGTAGCCGTGTTTTATGCAGGACAAAAACAATCTCAGGAAGAAACTGGGGCTAAAGGTGCTCTTGACTGGAGGCTCAGCCAGCTCTCCCCAGCAAGATATTCATCATGCAAATGAACAATGGCGTCCCAGACTCAAACAGCTGTCAGCCACCCCTTAGAGGGATTAGCAGCGCAAAATGTCACCCGACAGGTGAAGTGGCAATAAGGTAGAGTCCTGTGCGAAGAAGCAGCAACAATGTCTAATGCCTTTTCTCTAAGTTTGTCCTGCCGCGGCGCCCTTTTGAACCTTTAGAACCCTTGGGATACAGGTTATATGGTTCAAACCATCACCTTCCGGTGCATAAGGTGTGGGAATGCAAGGTGTCTAAGACGGGAGCCTTCGTTTGTGAGTCATTTCTGATCTTTTATACCCGGTGGTGTGCAAGTGTGCTCCCAGGGTGACCTGCCACACACAGGCACGTGGTCCCCGGTCAGCTGCAGTGGCCCCTCTCGAGCTCTCCAGGCTTTAATGTGAGAACCAGGTACGCAGCGGTGTGCTCGGGGTGCAGCCTCAGTTGAGGTGTGCTTACTTTGGCCATGGAGGGAAATGGAATGAATCTTTGGTGAGAGATGAATATAGACGCTCCCTGCTGCATTGTGTGTTGTATACCGCGGGCTGTGTACCGCGGGCTGCTCACGAGAAACATTCTTATTAGTTTACTGAGTGAAGCGTGCCGTGATCCCACTCAGAGAAGCCTGTGTGTGCTCTTTCTATGTGTGCTTATATTCATGTAGAGTCTTTAATAAGTAACTCCAAAAGTAGGCATGCGTTTCCCTCCAAGGGCTTGTAATTACTGCATAATGTAGGTTGTATCCCACACCCAACAACATTAGAAACTAAATTGTAGGTAAACAATATTCACTCCAAGTATCAGCGGTGTATTCTGTGATGGGGAGAAAGGAAGTTCCTTGGGATTAAATTATTAGGGATTTTGGATTGTGGTTTAAAAGACTTTGCTAGCTTACCTTTCTTCCTCCTTCACGCTTCCTCCCCATCTTCCTCATCCTCTTGTGTTTTTTCCGTATGTCTTAGCCTATCCAGCAGACGTATTTCTCCTACAGCTAATGTCCCTGTATCCACTAGCATCTGATAGTTCAGATCGTATTCACATATAACAATTATGTTTATCATTATATCCAAGGATTGAGATGACAAGATTTTAACCAAGCAATTTATTTTACTTAAGCTAGCCAATATTAGCCCTAATTTGAAAAGAATGAGACTTCAGTGTCTTTTGTTGTATTTCTGATGTCAGATATGAGGTCTAGTGTGTGATGTAGGTTCCATTGGCTCACCCTTGACCATGTGTTAAAGGAGACCTTCTGTATCATACAAAGGAGACACATAATCAGAGTGAAACTCACAGGACTCTGATGACATAATAGCTCATAATAGCCCTCCGCTCTGTGGAACTCAAAACACGATGGACATAAGCGATGACCCCGGGGAAAACCCTGACGTGGGAAAACTGTTTATCGTGCCGGCTTTCATGCTTTTTAAAAAATGCCTGAAATATCTTTGACACAAAATATACCCTGCACGTTACAAATGTCACAAATTTGTGGTTGAAATTTGGGAGAGAAGAGATAAGAGAACAGAGAAGTACAAGGTTTTCGAACAAAGAAGAGAGTCCCTCATGGGCAGATAATTACAAAGAAGCAAAACTTCAGGGAACTGGTTAACGGGGTGAAGCGCAGGGGAGGGCCAGAAAGCAGGCTTCAAGCCGGGAGTGGCGGGCGGAAGGCTCCCGCAGACGCAGAGACAATCTTACCGTGTTCCTGCCCGCTGTCCAAGTCTCCGGGATTTTGTAATAGACTGAGAGGGGTACCAAGGGAGAGCCTGTGCCATTTAGGGGGCAATGAAGAGGAGTCAGCTGAGGATGAAGAGAGCGGACAGGTATATATGATTTGTTCAAACATTCCAGTGTCGCCAGGAAGTTGAATACAGTTGACAGCTCTGTCTCATAGGCGTACTAACAGCTGAGACCATCAGACAAGAGCCCGGCCAGCAGGCCAACACTGCCATCGACTTTAAGTACTTCCTACCTCATTCTGTAGCAAGGGGCCTCCTAGTCTGATCTTGCCCTGTAAAGCAATCAGTGACTCATTCTTGAGCCGGCTTGCGAAGTGAAGACGAGTGTCTTTGAAACGTTCTTTTGCTCCTTGCCCTTCCAGAGGGACAGGTCACATTTTTACATGGGATAAGCCACACAGCGTCTTCTCCCCCAGGAAACCTTACCGAATCTTAAACTCCTCACCCCCTCTCCACTTTCTCTTCTAGGAAGTCGATGGCAATAAAGTTATGTCTTCATTAGCCCCTTACAACTCATCTACCTCACCTCAGAAGGCAGAAGAAGGTGGGCGACAGAGTGGTGAGTCCGTGTCTGGCACAGCGCTGGGGACTCCGGAGCGGCGCAAGGGCAGCTTGGCGGACGTGGTGGACACCTTAAAGCAGAGGAAGATGGAAGAGCTGATCAAGAATGAGCCAGAAGGTAAAGGCTGGAAGAGGAAACTGGGCTGTGCCCTTCCTGGTTTAAGGAGTTGATTTTGTTTCTAATTCTGATGTTTGGTTTAGATTCTTAAATTGGACAAAATAGAAACCTATGGCTATGAAGATTCTTCCTTCCTTCCTTCCTTCCTTCCTTCCCTCCTTCCTTCCTTCCTCCTTTCCTTCCTTCTTTCCTTACTTTATTTTTCCCTTCTTCCTTCTTTCCTTCTCTCTTTACCTCCCTTCTTTCTTCTCTCTCTCTCTGTCTCTCTCTCTCTCTTTCTTTCTGTCTCTCCCTCTGTCTCTCCCTCTCTCTCTCTCTCTCTCTTTTTCTTCTCAGAGGTACTAAGATGTTTTTTTATCATGAGTTCATGTTGCAGCGTGAGCCTTATTTTATGCATGAGTAAGTTATCCTTGAGTGAAACTTAAAGATTCAGGAATAGAATGTCGCAGCATTGCCCAGAAGACCCACCCACTTGTCACGCATCTGCAGCCTGCACTGTGCATCTCTAGTAAAATTTTCCCCCTCAAGAACCATTTTAGAACTCTTATATTTATAACCTTTAAACATCACCATATCTTATCCCACCTCGATCTTAGGGCCACCCCTTATATAGTCCATAAAAATGTTATTATAGTTACTCAAAAGTAGCCCCACTCAGCCTCCTATTTTTGGGTTTTTGAATTCTTTCTGTTTGGGTTCTAGTTCTGAGACTCTTTCATAGTTACTGATAGCTGCCTGAACTTGATATGCATACATGCAAGGGTTTATCTTAAAAATAAAGCAAATCAAGAAAAAAAAAAACCTTGCTAACCTGCCGAAGGTTATATCCAGATGGTAACTTGTTCCAATTTGACCCTGGTGAATTCCGGGGCACAGAAGCCACTCAGCACACAAGAGTGGCTCTCTTCCTCAGCTTCACGTTCCAAGTGAGCAAAACAAGAGACACAGGGGAGAAAAGATGCACTTGGAATGTAAATCGTGTCTGATGTACAATGTAAGAAAGCCAATACGTTTTCAGGTCCCTGGGAGCATTGTGGCTGTGTACATGGGAAGATATTGCTTGACTTGATAAGGAGCTGACGAATTGTCCACAAAGTGTCCACAAAATTCTCCTTCCTGCCATCACTGGAGGGAGGTTCCTGTCTGTTTACACCCCTCCAAGTCTTTGGCATTGTTCTAGTTGGGGATTTTGTTCATTCCAATAGCTATGCTACAATCTCGTTATTTATTTATTTATTTATTTGCTATTCTCCAATAGCCGTCAATGTTCAGATCTCTTCATATGCTTATTTTCTATGACTCTGTCTTTGGGGGAGTGTCTTTTTAAGTGCTTTTGTATGTTTTGTATGTTTGTTGAGTCATTTGGATACAGCTAATTTTAAAGAGATCTTTTTATATTTTGGATACCAGTTTTGAATCAGAAATGTATTGGCAAACCTCTTCTCCGAGTCTATGGTTAGTGTTTTCATTCTCAGTATTTTTTCTTTTGCAGAAAAAATTAATTTTAGTGGCTTCCGAGTTCTCATTTTGTTCATGAGTTTTACTTTTAGTTTGTGTAAGTGATCACGGAGAGCCTAAGACCTTTATCTTACACTATTCCCTACACCTTTACAATCTTGCATTATATACTTTAGATCTGGGAACCCTTTTGAGTTAATCTGCTAAATGTTAGGCTCTATGTCTGACTCCTTTAACTTTTGTATAATCAGAGTGTCGAGTTGTTCAGCACCGGTTACTGAAAGATGGTCCTTGTCCACTGAATGCCTTTGCCCATTGTGAAGGTGGTTGACTGAGCTGCTGTGTGTTTATTTCTGTCCTCTGTGTTCGAATCCATCAGATAATTAAATTTTCCTCTCCACAATACCACACTGTCCTAATGACCATAGCTTACACAACAAGAAGTCTTGCTTTGGGTGGTGTCGGTGTTCCGGTTTTTGTCCTTTTCTTGGGGGATTTTATGGCTTAGTCTGAGTCTATTTTCGTTCTCCACAAACTCTGAAGTCAGTTTTCATATAACCCATGAACAGTGTGAATTTGACTGAGAAGGAACTGTGCCTCTAGATCTCAGTATGAAAAAAGCCATATCTTAAAAACATTGACTGTTCTCAACCATGAACATAAAAATCTCTCTCAGTTATTAAGATCTCGGGTCTTACAGTTTCCAGATAAACACCTTAGATATGTTTTACTAAATTTATGCTCATGTATTACTTTGTATATAAGAAGAAAAATAACTAATAACCATGCTATGATTGATTTAAAATTTCAACTGCTAGTGGATGATGTATGAAAAGTCCATGTGCTGTCCTTGGGACCTATGGTCTCAGAGCCAGTTCTAGCTGTTTTTGTTAACTCTGTGAGACTGTCCACACGGACAAACATTTCATTCACAAACTGACAGCTCCATTTATTTCATCCCCCCAACACAGCTTCTAGTATTTTTCTTTCTTCTTACATGTTAGACCTTGTAGTAGGATGTCAATTAACAGTGGGAAGAGGTGATTGCTGAGTTCTTGATCCTAAGAGCCAGGTTTCCTGACCCAGCAAGAAGCAGGATGTTTGCCGTAGGATTTCACAGGTGATGCCGTCAGGATGTACTTTTCTCTTTTCCATGGTTTCCCTAGGAGTTTAAATTTTTGCCCTGTTACTATAACATACATACAATCTTTGACCTTTAAATTCCCAGGAGACTGTCAAACATTGAACCTCCTAGCAAGCTTGCCATAAGTCTCCCTGGGCCACTTTTAGGTCTCTTGATCCCTTTTGAGATTTGACTTGCTCAGACTTTGTGAGAATGTTTGCCTTCAAGACCGTGGCTCCATTAGTTGATAATTTGTTTATATCTGTGCATCTCTGATTTGGATACGCACTTCAGAGAAGGAGCTGGACAGTGTTTACCTTATGTGTTAATTTAAAAATCACAGCTTTTGATATATTCTGAATGTAAGGATAAGGGCCAAGGAGTCCCAGTGTGTTCTGTGTATTCCATTCCGCAGAAGTTTGAAGGGGTACCTTTAGATTAAAGGGAGTTTTGTGTATGACACCGCCATTCCTCCACTGTATTGGTTTGACTACCAATACATGCATGAACTCTTACCTTTGCAGTAGAGGACAGGCTTAAACCCAGTGCATAAATCTCCATGGGAAAGATAGCAGCAGAGGGTACCCGATGGCACTTGACAAAAGATACAGGGGACCACTGAGCACTGTAGGAACTGCCGAATTAGCAGGAGCAGCTACTTGGGCAGAAGAGCAAAGGTGGATGCTCGTTACAGGAAGGGTTGGCATGAGGAAACAGCATTACTGCAGAGGACTTTCCCTGCTGGGTCTCTAGCAGTAATGTACTTTAATGTATTTTTTTTTCCTCTTAAAATACTTAAATGCTCAGAGAAGAAGGAATGTGTTTTTAAATAAGATTGTTAGAATTTAAATTGAATAAGGAAAGAATTGAAAGTCCACGTTTGGACTAGAAAGGCGGCTCAGTCGGTAAGAGCACTAGCTATGCAGAGGTGGGAACCTACCCTCTGGATGTCACTACTGACACTCATCAGGTGTAGCCACATGTATGCCTGTAACCCCAGTGCATTCGGGGGGCAGACCAAAAGGATCCCTGGGGCTTGGTGACCACCAGGCTACCTTCTGTCTCAAGGAAATTAGGACAGAGAGTGAAAGACTGGAAGTGTCCTCTTTTGACCTCTGTGCATGGATGGGCAAGCAAACCTGTGTGCTTGTGTATACACCATACTCACACATGTACCACATTCACACATACACACCTATACATACTGACACATACAGAAATGCACATACACAGACCCCTTCTTCTGCTTTCTTGAGTTTCAGAAACAGTGTCTGTATGACAGAGCATGGAGAAACCTGTACACCTACACATGCAGATTTCTCAAACCTGCTTTGAGTCTCCAAAAGCGTAGACATACTCTTACTGATTATTTGCCCTGGTAACAATGTATATGCATTTTTAAATACTTCCTTGGTTATATACTGAGACATGGTCTCAGAGCATAGTCTATGTTTGCCTAGGCTCAGTATGCAGCCTAGGCTGGGCTCAGACTCACGATGCTCCTCCTGTCTCAGTGTCCCGAGTGCTGGGATTGCAGACATGAGCCTCCATGCCTCTTTCGAGAATGCACATTCCATGACGAAAACAATCTACGGGCTTATCAAGAAGTCATTTATGTCCGAGAAAGCCATGTTCTTATTTGAGAAGAAATGATATGACTTTCAAAGAGAAAAGTGTAAGGAATCGTATCCTAAGAGATTGTAGGTTTCCCTGCAATTTGATGCTCTGTTGGCCATCGAGACATCACTGATCAGAGGGTACTGGACATGTCTGACCCTGCATGTGTGTCTTCTCACCCACGCACAAGGGACCGCAATGATGGGTAGAGTGCACACACATGAGTGGAAGGTCCCACATTACCTAGCATCCAAAAGATAAAACACTTAGTTATCGGTCCGAAGGGAAGAACGTAGCATGTGTTAGTTGGAAAATAGCAAGCCCTTATCCGCTTCCATGGAGGGAGAAAGCCACGGAAAAGAGTGGGGAGCAGACAGGGAACGGCGCTATGTGCTCGAGGAGAGGTTTTCGCCCTTCCAGATATTTGCCCATTGTTTCTCAGAGGCCGTTCAAATGAGCAGCAGGTTGTGATGAAAATTTCATTAAGCCCAGTGAAATCATTATGAGAGGCCATGTTCACATCTTGGCTTCCTCTCACGGGGTGGGGGTGGGGGGAACAGATTTCATCAGAAAGACCACGTTATCTTCAGCCTCCCCCTGCCAAGAGCAAGCCAACAGGGACGGGGACCTGAGAAGGGGAGGCCTAGGAGGTGAGACTGTCAGCCAGGGAGCAGAGGGGACTGTGGGTGGAAGAAGCAACACCTCTTGTTTACTCGAGCCTCAGCTTCTCCCAAGTGATGGATTCAAATATTTTCAAATGAATTTTAGGAGAAAACCATAGCATTAAACTGGGATTGTGTTTTCAGTCCTTCAGAATTTTGGGCTCGCATTATGAAAAATATTTAGTCATGCATATTTTAAATGTCCATTCTTTTCAATTTGTCTGTTTGTTTGTTGTGTGTGTGTGCATGTGCGTGCACACACGACCAGGTCTGAGCATGCACTGTACTGAGATCTGAAGACAGGTTGCAGAAGTGAGCTTTCTTCTCCAACCATGCAGATTCCAGGGATTGAACTCAGGTAGTCAGATTTGGGGGCAGGTGCCTTTACCCACTGAGCCATCTTGTCCATCACTGTCCTTTCTTCCGTTACCAGATATGTGTGGCTAAACTAATAGAGACCCATGTATTAATCTGTCAGCTTCTCAACTGCAGTATTGTCTGAGTCTGTAGGATCAGCAGGCCTTTCTTCGGATGGCAACTGAAGATTGGCATGACATGTAGTCCTGTGACAGGTGACATTTAGTTCTTTGTCATGATCCTGAGTTCATGATATATTGGGGAAAGCCATGAAATTATACATATTAGATTATGTACTATAGATTATATAATCTAACATATGACAATTGTCTTATCACATCTGATTTAAAATGTCAAAATTCACTGGAAACGTTTGTGTGATCTCCGTACCTGGGCTCTGTGTATAGCTCTATCAGAATCAGGAAGGACCGGACACATTCACATGACCTCAGTCACTAGGTCATTCTCTCTCATTTCAGATGAGAATTCTGATGGTTAAGGATGCCGTTTTTGAAGGTGCTGCTGCCCTCGGTCTGGAGCCCACAGCCTCACACACAGCTCCCTTATTTTGCACACTGGTTTATTTACTCCTACACATTAGCACATATGACTCCATATTCCTGCAGTTTCTCACTAAAATAAATGTTACTCCTTAAGTGTTCAGGCTTCTAGAAGTGTTTAAGGACACATTTACCACGTTGTAGACTGTTTGAGCATAAATCGCCGTTAAAAAAGAAGAGGAAAAAAATGAAAAAGATCTTGAAATTTTAATAAACATTATTGTAGAAGAAAATGTCTGGGAGCTAAAAAATGATCCTTAATAGAATTGCGGATCTTTAGCTCTCCATGACACAGCGTTTGCCTGGGTCTCACAGGAAGTGGAGTTAGAGTTGGGCCTGAGTCTCACAGGAAGTGGGAGTTAGAGATGAGCTTGGGTCTCACAGGAAGTTGGTATTAGGGTTGGGTCCAGGTCTCACAGGAAGT
>JAQHUG010000222.1:2290715-2319303 GCA_028555095.1 Dicrostonyx torquatus | reverse complement strand
TTGGCCCCTGTGAGTCCTACCTGTGGCTGGCAGCCTATTGACTGATTTTTTTTTTTATCACATTGTATGAAATCCTGATTTTTCCATTTGTCTTTTTCCATGTATTTTTGTGTTCTTCCTTCCTCCACATCTGACCCAGACACATCCCCTCTTCATGACAGGTTTCTTCAACTCTTCTGTCTTCTCTTTTTCTTAAATGGACTTCCCCTCATTCTGAGGTCTTTGAGATCATTCCCTTCAGTTCTTTCTATGAGTCAGACACAGAACACAGCACCAAGACATTCATGCTATGTAGGTCTCACTAATGATGTGACTATTATTGGTGGCTAATATGTGGACAAGTCATAGATCATGACTCTGCCTCGTTGTTGGCCCTAACGTGAGAAGCAGCTCCCAGTGATCCACGAACATTGTTTCCAGGGTTTAAAGATGTAATGTGTTTCTTCGTTTATCCCTTTTGCTTTCTTTCTGTGATGCTTGGATTAGACCTGGGGCCCGTGTGGGCAACCTGAGTCCTCTATCCCAAAAGTACAACTGCATCCTTTGGGACTCTGCACGCTTCCCATTCCTCCCTGCTCTTCCTGCCTGCTGCCTGCTTCTCCCTGGGTCAGCAAGGCTTTCAAACTCATGAAAGACTTTATCCAACGTGACACATACAAGCAAAAGTGCAGAAAGTCATGTGTATTTACCCATGTTTCCTGGAATAATATGTTTTATTAAGCCTCTTGGTGAAGTCATTAGGGTAACCAGACTGGATATTTAGAACTAAGCTCAGTCTCTTATAACTGAACCATGGCACATACATACATACGTGTGTGTGTGTGTGTGTGTGTGTGTGTGTGTGTGTATCTATGTTGTTTCTGAACCATTTAGGGGGGCACTTTACAAACATTTAGCAACATTCGACAATGCAATTTTATCTGCATCTCACTCTTGAATCTTGCAGCTTGCTGCATGCATGAACTTTTAATCTCAAATAAGATTTACCCGAAACAGCATCTGCATTGTGACTTTCGAGGAAAATGTGGCATCTACTCGGGTTCCTTTACTAAGATCACCGAGCGCTTCTGCCCTTCTTTGCACCACCGACTGTGCCGTTCCTGCCGGGTGACAGCAGGGAGCTGCTGAGGTAATGGCGGCCAGGGTGCTTTGTAAATTGTAGTCTGCTTGGAAAAGGCCCAGCTCTCCTGACTCACACATCTCGGCTCATCAAGGACTCTGACTCCTCGGGTACACTGGCAACACACTTTGCGGTGCTCTTTTTCCAGAATCCCTTGGTTGGGGGTGGGGGACATTTAGATTCTAGACTCAGTAATACCAAAAGCAAATGAGAAGCCAGCTAACCCATAAACAGGTCATAGCTTTCATATTTATTTATGTATTCACCCAAATAAATACGTGGTTAGTCTGCTTCTTATGTGAAGAAAGACTTCACAGTGAGAAAGACAGTTTCTCCAGATGAATAATGGGTGAAGTCTTGAATTCTGAACTGTGTGGAATTAGGAGGGCAGTGTAGTATTCCATTTGTAAGTTTCTTGTATTCCCACTGTGCGCTAAAAGTATATCTTAAGACCTAGAGATTCATAGTTGCCTAAAATTTTACCGTTCTCCCGGACTCATGTGTCCCATCTTTTGTTAATTTTTCTTTGCATTCTCTCTGTGGGGAGGAGCATGCCCAAGTGTGTGTGGGCATGTGTATTCCTCTCGCAGGGCTGCCCGATGCCTGATTTTACTTCATGTTTGTATCTCTCCACCTTCTTCCTCCTTACACTGTGGCTCCCATGTCTCCAGAACTGTCTTGCCTTTATGAACATGCTCATCATGTCGCTTGTGACAGTTCTCTGTGTGGCACTGAGGTACACAGCTGAAAGGTTTCCCCTGAATTCCCCAGGAGATCTTTGCTCCTGCTCTTTAGGGCTGTAAAGACAGAGTGTTTTCTCCAAGTCCTACCATGTTGCTTTGTGCTCTTCTGCCTACGTTTCGCAGATAATTCTCCTCTTGTAAAAGCCACTGAAACTAGGCACTGAACTTGGAAAAGTCCAGTTCGTGAACAAACCTCCCCACATCTGCAGGCTCTTCCCTGAGCTACTCTAAGAATAACCCACCGACCATCAGGGTGGAGGCAGGCAAGTTTTCCTTCATGCTAGCCCCAGCAGCATAGGTCTGTGGCCGAAGTAGCAACACAATTCACCACTAGTTAGATTGGATTAAACATTAGGTCATCTCTGGTTTGTTTGTTTGTTTGAATGGACCGGAACTAATGTACAGGCAGTCATGACACTGGCCTCTTTAAATCTAGGACATGTATGTGGATCTTACTGTCTGGTGTGTCTTTTATATATTTGTGTCTGTCGTGAATCTAATCTATTGTAGCTGATGGCACCTTCTACAGGACTTGTAGAGTTTCCCAGAAAAAGAGTGTGTCAGTGTAAGCCTCCCTTTAGTTCTCATTGGGAATGTCTTGGTGTTTATAAGCATCCTCAAATAGATGAGAAGCCCCTCCTTCCCGGTTCCTGCTGCGTTTAGAGTTGCTGCAGTAGGCATGATGGGCCGTTTACTTTTGTCGCTGGCCTGCTACAGTAGCAAAGCAGTCCTTCTGGAAAGACAGCCCCGAGCGTGTGGCAGTTGGCTCCGTGAACACGGCCAGAGCTGTTGCATGTGCAACATTTGAGGGTGCAGAGTTATTAACCGTGACTCTTCTTAGCACTCATGCATCTGCTGTAGGGTATCCCTTTAGATATTAAATCCAGCCTCGCCGGTTCACCTGAGACGTCAAAACTGAGACTCAGAATTAATTACCCTTAGTCCAGCAGCTTTCTAGTTGTGACCATCCTGGGGAAGACAATAAAGATTCGCACCCTCTAATCAAAGGCTGCCCCAGCATCTCTCTCCCTGTGCAGAACCCACGCCCTGAAACTCACTCTTGTTCTGAGCTGTGCATTTGATGATGGGGAGAGAGAAAGCGAGCCCATCGGGGAAAGCCTGAAGACACTTTCATTGGCAGAGGTTTGTGGTGCACGTGTCTCCTGGCTCCATGTCACAAAGTACATCCTGAAGAGGTTTTGCCAGTGCTGCTCCCATGAAGGACAACCAAGGGGACTTTCCAATGGGACTCCAGTTGCTGTCAGGGGCTACGCCTCACGCACTGTGGCTCTGTGTTCCGACTGTGCCGTCTGCCACTCGGAAATGTCCCTCTTCTTGTTGGGCAAGCTAGACTCTAACCCAGGGGCGCCCCTATTCAAAGGCACCCCATATGGAAATCAACACTCATAAAATGATGATAAATGAAGGAGCTTGTTTCTCAAAGGTTAAGTCAAGACGATGCCCTCACACGCTGGAGTCTGTTCTTCTGGGAAGGGCTGTGTGAACGTCTGTAGATGGCCGCGTTCGAAGCCTTGATGGGAAGCTTGCCCACACCCCCACCTTAGCAAGCGCCACCCATCATGGTGGCTCAGCCTGGTCTGTTTGAATTCATTAAGTGTTGTAGAACATTTATTTATAATTTCCCAAAAGACCTCCAGGTTTGGCTCATGGAGGCTTAGGGATTGTTCGTGGGATCCCTCTGTACGTGGTAGGGCCCTGAGCTGCACACGGGGCTGTGGCTGCAGAAAACTGCATGAGCGACATGGCTTCTTTTGGCCAATTAGAACTGGCTTTTTGGCTACTAAAATGTAGCTACTTTTAGGAGTGTCCTTAATCTCCTGTACATGGTCAGGGTAGCAATTTCAAAATTGGGTATCTGTGTCTTAATATAAAAAGATAAGGACATTGATTATAAAAATATTGATTCCTGTTTAAACACATGTGTGTGAACTATGGGGACAGCATAAGCCATACCCAACCTTTTTTTTTTTAACTCATATAGTTACAATTTTTTAAAGATAAATGGGATACTTCTTTTCCCATCTCCACAGAATTTGTGAGTTCCAGACTGTCGTGTTCAATGCACAGAAATCCCAGAAGGAGATCTGCTGACCCCGGCTACATGTTTATAAATAATCACAAGGAGGAACATGGCAGCCCTTCCTGATGATCCCATATCATGGCTTTTGGGGATAGCATTTATTCAGGAGTGAAGAGCTAGCCACCTGTTTCTGAGGCCTCTCTTCCCTCATAAGGAAGGCCCCTGCCCCAGCTGAATAGGGGCCCGCTAATCTGGGCAGCTTACATCTTTCCGACTGCAGCCTGGCTGAGGAGCTGGTGTGTTTGCGTGCCCATGTGTGTGTTTTTCCCTCCCTTACCCCCGAGGCACTTGTCACAACCATGCATATTAAAATTAATCAGACCTCCCAGGCCTGTGGGGCTGTGTGTTTAACACGGAGAAGTGGGTATCAAGCCTTTGCCCTAATTAAATAGGCCTGCTTAGCTTTGTTCTAGTGGATGCTCGGTCTTTTTTTTTCTAATAGGACTCTCTCATGAAGAAGGCACGGACAGCACTGGATGCTCCACTCAGAGCTGCCTCTGCCACCTGCTCCCAGAGTCCTGAGACCTCAAGGACTCCCCCAAGCACCTTGCACACACTGCCCTTGATGTTAAGGGGAAATATGGCCAGCAACATCCAGGGAGCAGAGAGGCTGGGGCCAAAGAGAACGAGCACATGACCTAGACACTTGGCTTTGATTTAAGATGGCCCATCTCGGTGCTGTTGGCTTTGATTAAGATGGCCCATCTCGGTGCTGTTGGCTTTGATTAAGATGGCCAATCTCGGTGCTGCTGGAGTTGGAGAGCAGCTTGTGCCCTGGACTCCTGAGTTTGTACTACACACTTTGGACGTCAAAGGGAAAGGCTTGCTGAGATACGGGACGTCTTGAATTTGAAAAGCAGCTTCTGGTCACTGAACCTTTCCACTTGATTCTTTCTCCAAGTCAAAGGCCATTCTTCTTGATGGGGGTAGTGACGTCAGTCTTGGTACAGATGGATGTGTGTCTGTTCTGACTGTTCCTAGGCTCTACCCAGCTTCAGTTGTGTTAGGAGAAGCAGCATGAGGTGTTCAGAAACAAACTTTTACGTTGTGTTAGGGCTGGGAACACTGAGAATAGGCCAGACACATAGGACATAGCTTTTCCCTTCTTTGTGGCTTTAGTGTCAGGAATGAGGGAAAATGGGTCATAATGATGTCTCAGCTTGACACATTAGCTCCAATTTATGTATATTATTGGAGACATTTTATACTTTAGATAACACATCTTAAGACATCTCAGTTTGATATTAATCATGTGCATATATACGAAACAAAGCATGTACTTGGCATCTGAAGCCTTTTGAGAAACAATGCCATAAACAGCTCCATATTGAGTAGCTTTGGAATATAGTAATTTCCACATAACCACTAATCATTCGCTAAAAGATTATTCTGGAATCTAATTCATTTCTCCCTTAGCAAATACAAAAGGATCACATTATTAAAGATGAAGGAACACCTTAATTACTGCTTTCCCACTTCCCCCCCTGCTCCCTCCCATGGAGTTGGGACATGTCAGGACCCATGTAGCCGTAAACCCGTATCCTATCTTACATGTGGGCATATGACTAGTGTGTGGGGGCCTGGCTCATGGTGCTGAGCAGCCGACAACCATCTGGTACCTGACAGTCTCCCTCCTCGCCTCTCCCCTCCTCACTGGGGCTGCTGTGGTTATTTACCGACGCAAAGCAGACTCCGCTGTGTGGGTGTGCACAAAACAGACCGCTCAAGGTCCCGAACAAGTAAATCCATCTTTCATTATTCCTCTGGTTTGGTGTGTTTACCATGTGGCATTCTTGGCCAGTAGAAGCTGTTTGACAGTTCTGAGGATGGGTGAAGAACCTTTACATGAACTTTCGCCTTTTGTTTTGTCTTCATGGAGAAAGTTGCCGTGTGCTCGTTTCTTTGCCGTGCTACCTCTATGTAAAACCTCTCTCTGAGACTGTCCCTGCCATCAGCGCGACAACTGCAGGAGATTATCGAAACCATAGGCTCTTTCTTTCTTGTTGGTTTGAAATGGGCAGGGCAGAGCTCCAAAGTCTGACATGAAAACTTCATCATCAGAAGTGAATGACGAGACAGAATGCAATTGATGTGTTCCTGTCCCATTACAGGGAGCTCCAGCTGCCCGTGGCTCTGTGTGAGCACTGCTGAGATACCGAGCCCTGGCTTAATTCCACCTTTAGTTTTTCTCTCATGCCTCGATCTGACAGCAGGGTAGACGTTATGCAAGGTGTAACTGTAGAAGAAGTCCGTGGAAAAGTCCGCCAGTGTTGGGCATCTGTAGCAGGAGAGCTCTCTTACGCTGGTATTTAGTGTGTTAATAGGTGAGCAGTGATGGGTATCACAGAGGAATTCAAGCCCTGGCATCATTCTTGCTTTGAGAAATGATGCCATGCTTGTACACAGTGACCTGAAAGCTTTGTGTTCAGCACCCTGTGTGAGAGGTGTGTGCTCTGCCACTGTGCTGCAGTCCCCAGCCCTAGGACACTTTAATTCACCCTTAGTTATAGCAAAGGTTGAACATAAAAGCCCCGACGGGGATCGGAATGCACACTTCTTCCCACCGCAGGCAGTTCTGCTTTCTTTCTGTGGATTTCGGTTTGGTGCCACCACGTCAGCTTACCTGCCTTGCTTCTCCAACAATCCAAGGTGCCGCATCTCAGCAGAGAAATGCATTTAACTCGGGGGTTGGGTGTGCTGGGACAAGGGATGTATAGACAGGAGATGTCATCTTTCAGCATCAATATGGTGGCTATCCAAACTTCAGGAAAAACAAAGAAACACCCCATTCAAGGTTATTATGGTAGGACGTGGCCATGTCTGTCCGTGTTTGACACCACATTGCCTAATGGTGGTCATCTCTGTTCGTGCTCAGCACTGCCATTGAGCAGGGTGTGTCACCCTTTGTCCTCACCTCAGCTCCATGAAGTCCATCAGAATCTTTAGGGGTACACATCCCAAGTGAGTAGTCATTGAAACAGTGCCATTTTAGCCCAGCAATTTCACTCAGAGAATGGTAGTTAGGGATTAATATACGATGGTAACGATGTCACATTGGAGAGCCTTGGAGTACTAGTTTTGTCCTATCAGGATCCCCCCCCCTTTTCTTTGCAAACTAAACCTATTAACCGTATGTAGTTACCAGTTTGAAGACCTGTGACATTATAGAGAGAATTCTGCCTTGTGTCTTTGGGATGTTGTCTGTGATGCTGTCTGCTTGACACTGCTGAAGACTCCAAGTTCCAGAGGTACTGTCTTCTTTCAACCTTGGCTCTAAAATATTTTTATACTTAGGAGAAATAATCTTGCCAGCCCAGATCTCCACAATTTTTCTCAATAAATTAATATATATGCATATACAAATATTATGTATGTAAAATAACAATAATGATAATGATGATGATAATGTTACTCTATCTTAAGGATAACCTGCATCATGCGGAATTTTTTTTTTAAATCACATTTATTTTACAGGGTGGGGAAATACTTTCTGATGAATCTCTGTAACTTTGCCTTTATTAGGTCTTGCTAAAACATGTACAGAATAGGAATTCCCACTCCCATTCTGTATTTGACTTTTCCATTGCTTTTTAATTCTTTGACATTCTGTGTACATTCTTTTATAAGTCCCAACATGAACTCATTCCCTCTTTCTCTAATGCCTTAACCATAATTCTTTGATCTCTCACTGACACACGCGCTCACCTTGCCACCAAGTATGGGTGGTGGTCCTGATGCGGGGTGGTTATTTTATGGTTTAATGAGGAGACAGAATTGAAATATACAGCTCTTGTTCTCAACCTGATCATGACCTTTCAGGAAGGAGACTAAGAATTTCAGATCCTGGGAAAAGGGTATGCCAGGAGGAGGAACAGGCGCTCTGTAGGGAAGACGAAACACTTATACCTGTGGCCTGTCATACACTCAATATTTCACCGAACTGCTCCTGGGATTACTATTCACACATCAGTAGACATAGGCTTTATTTTATTTTATTTTATTTTTTTGTCTTTGGAGGTAGAATGACGCCTCTGACTACTGCAGCTGACGACTTTAACCAGTTCTCTCCAGGTGTTTTATCAAAAGTGACCACATATCTCCTGGCCCCATCTTTTCATAACATGGCTTGATGTGTTCTTGTCCCATCTCATCTGGGTTTCCCAGGGCAATTGATTTCTGCTTCTCAACAGCTGCCTAAAGCAAGTTTACAGCTGAGAAGAGAAAGCGAATCCCTTCCCTCTTGTGCACCAGCAAATAAGCTAAAGGTGTAATGCTTTATCTCCCTCTATGCACCCAGATTTTGCTTTACTTCTTATTGTGGGGGATAGCATGTATTATCATCGAACTTTTGTTGAAACAGATTGTGATGATTATATGCAACACCTCCACTAAAGCTTATTCAGGGACTAAAAACTTCATAACTTTGTATCATTTATTGATCCATAATAAAAATATGAATATACAGCAATAACTGAAGATGTCTACTCTGTAACTATAACCTCAGTTTTAAGAAATAAATCTTTAGTTCTGACATGCACACAGGTATGACAAATAATGTATTTATTCTGACATGCTCAGCTCTCACGCTGACTGTCAATAACATGTAGTCTGTTTGTATACATGGTCTGAAGACACGGCCATGGGAAGCAGGCTGGAGGATGTGGTGGTTGCATTACTCAACATTCCTCAGGACTCAGGAGCGGAAGCCTCATTTGGTATGGGTGGTGGCACTTGTGCTGTCCTACACATTTTATCTTCCAGAGTTTAAGGGGATGTGGTTACCCTGGAGCTGAAATGAGCTCACTTCCTTCTAAGTCTCTAGCCTAGTAAGCTCACTTCCTATTTAACTTTCCAGCCTGGTGAGCTCACTTCCTGTCTGTCTCCAGCCTGGTGAGCTCAGTTCCTGTCTGTCTCCAGCCTGGTGAGTTCACTTCCTGTCTGTCTCCAGCCTGGTGAGTTCACTTCCTATTTAATTTTCCAGCCTGGTTAATTCACTTCCTGTCTTTGTGTCCAGTCTGCTGAGCTGACTTCCTGTCTGTCTCTAGCCTGATGAGGTCACTTCCTTCTAGGTCTTCAGGCTTATGAGTGCACTTCCTCTGTAACTTCTCAACTAATCATACTTCCTGTCTGTCTCCAGGCTGGTTTGCTCACTTTCTGTCTAAGCTTCATTTCCAACATCCTACCACTGCCCACATCCCTCTGTAAACCCTTGCTCTGACAGGTCTTCACTTCCATATCTTACCTGAGCTACCATGCTTTTTCTTGCTTATAAACTGTTAAGGTGCCGTGATTTTTCCTTTAACTTACAACTGCCTGATAACTGTTGACCCTTTATATTTAGTTAATATTTCAACCCTACCAGCAGTTTTCTATACCTCCGTCCTTCGATCTGAAAAAAAATCTTTCTTCCTTACTGGACTATGAGGCCTTAGAGTGCCGTTAGCACACAGGGAAGCCCAGAGAAGTCTTTGAGCAGAGAGTAGTTTTTACATCTTTCGTTTTTTGATTCCTGGAAAAATCAAAAGATTATTTTATGATACAAAAATAATCTAAAGCAGTCACTTTGTGTTTTTACGGTTTCATTGCTCTCTGGTCATGTTCATTTTTTCTTACACGTTTATGTATTACAAGGCTGAGGAAGGTGAACAGCATAGTTTTCAGGTCCCAAATGTTTATTATCTTTCTTTCTAAACAGCATGTCCTCTCACAGCTGTCCAGAAGAACAGGAATGGCAGTGTGGTCAGACTTGTGTCCAGTTTCCTAACACAGTGACTCTAGATTGAACAACTCAAGTCAACTTAAGCAGTTGGTCATTTTCTGCCCTTCCTGAAGACCATCTACCCAGGGGCTGTTAATAGTGATCCAAGGAGATGTCCCATGGATAAAATACCAGGGGCTGAGAATTTGGTACTGATGTTTGCTTTGTTATTATATGGTTAACCTTAGATGAATGTTTCATTTTCCTTTATTTAAACATAAAGTAGTGGCAATTAATCATTTTTCTATTGCTGTTAGATTATTTTTTTTGTGAGATTAGGCAAATAAATTTCCTTTCGCACCAAGAGGAAATATAAACAGTTTTGTTCAAGTCAGAACTCATTAGCTAAGCAGTGAGCTTGTTGGGACTGAAAGTAACATAGGTGAAGGGTCGTTTCCAGAAGCATCCTTGAGACCAAGGATTCTTCTGCCACCTGTGCCCTCTGGTAACCTTCCCCAAAGGATGTGAGTCCCAGGTTTGCCAAGTACACATGGCATCAAGGTGAGGAGATGGTTCCTGTTTCCCATGAGAAGATGGTAACGGCTCCATTATCATCATTGTGGACACTATTTCTTTGTTTACTTCCTTTCTGTGACAACAGCAAAAGTATTCTGCAGGTCACCACTGCGCTTAGATGGCTAGAATCATCCCTCACCCAAATTAAACAGCCTTATCACGCAACGTCTTCCAGTGAAATTTTGTTATAACATCTTAAGTTAACACACACACACACGCACACACACACGCGCACACACGCACACACACCGCGGGGGGGGGAATTAATTTGGTATTCTGATACACAGTGTAATCCGTGAGTTTTGAAGCAAACGCAAAAGGATTCCTAATTCCAGCCCAGCATTTGTGTCAACTTTGATGAAATAAACGCAAGAAAGAGCTTCAAGTCAATGTTATTTCAGCCTCTGCACTTCAGGCTTTGGGGGCAGCTACATTTCCACACAGTTTTTCTCCAGACAGCTCTCTTAGTACCCAGAGAGGCGTCTCTGGGCTAGAAGGAAGTTACGATTTACTGTGTTTGTTTTGGGTTCTTTCCCTGGTCAGCTGACGACCTGCACATGCATGAAGGAGAAAGACCAACTTTAGTGAAATGAGAACATGTCCCAGAAGCCTACGTGTCAGGGAAAACTCAGTAATCTTTTCAGTTTTCACTCAATGCATATTTGACAAGGACCAGTGTCTCTGTTCAGAGATTCAAATACTAAAAGGCATCTGCGATTGCTCTTCTAGTTTATATAAAAATAAATTTTAATATCCTTCTACCCATATTTAGATATTTTTATCCCACTTGAAAAGTCATAGCTCACATCTCAAAATTAATCTTGTCATTTTAAAGAAAATAATTGTTCATAGTTTGCTGTATTTACTATATTTCAACTGAATTCAATGTTAAAAAGTATTATTAGCTCTCTCTATGTATATCTATGTATATAGATGATATAGATGATTTCAATAATTTAGCAAGTAGCTCTCAAGTTATCATATGCAAGGATACTATTTTATTAATTGCTTCAGATATAGACTAAACCACATCTCATTGCAGAAATTCCGTATTCCCTGAAGAAGAGTGAGCAATCGCTCTTTGCCTAGGGAAAGGGTCCACATTTGGGATGGCAGTGTAAAGTATATAGTTTGTATCTAAACCAAACACAGAGCACCCTGTGCCTGAGGAAGGTAGACGGTCCCTGCGGGGAAAACTGCAGCCGACATGTTCTCAGTGAACACCCTTCCGCCTGCGTATTTCTTCTCTTTGCATTCCCTGCACCCGGCTGATAGTGCACACATGTGGTCCTCCGGGCCTGCTTTGCAGGGGGGACACTGAAGTGATGAGCCCGCACCCTTCCTCCCCCGGTCTTCTCCGGGTGTCCCTGCACTCTCTGGAGCGGAGACAGATGGTTGCTGGTTGAGTTGTGTGCGTGGGAGAAGGGATCTCCACATGTGATTCTTACCATTTGGCAGTAATTAGTTTGTTGTATAAATTAACATTAACTGAACCATTCTTGAGGAATTGTTTGTAATTATGTTCTTTGAGCCTCTGAGTTGTGTAAAGGAATAAAAAGCAGGGAAGAAACCGCTTCTGATTTGATAAAAGTCGAAGGGTCTATCATTAGGCAGAATAGAATAACAATTATTATCGTATGCCCAATAGACTGAAAACCTAGAGAGAACCATGAAATGGAAAAGCACAACGATTTTTTTTTTCCTAGAACTAAATGGCGGAGAAGTACAATTAGGTTTTCTGAAACTGCGTGAGACTTTTGTGGTTGTTGACACAGAACTGAACATAAAAGGTAATGGGAGTTAAAGGAATTTTTTGTTTTTCGTTCAGCAATCACTCTGCTGGGTTCTCACCATGGCCCCTTGAAGGTCACCGACTGCCCTGTCTTTTTCTTCTTTGTTTGGAGACCCCAAGGAGAAACACTTTAGCACAGATTTGTGTGTAGTGCCCCTCGCGTCACCTTCGGAGGCAGAGCCAGCCCTCAGGAGATGGAAGTTTACTCGGTCCAGCTTCAAACCCTGAACGGAGTTGAAGTGGCCCTTCTCCCGCTAATCCACCTTCCCTTCCAGTGCGGAGAAGAGCATCTCAGGTGACCCCAATGCCCCGATCTCCACCGTCTGCCCCGATTTGGTTGTGACTGTGCGCAGATCTTTCTAGGCTTCAGTTCTTTCCTGGCTCCCTCTCTAAAGAGATCTAATAACTGGGACTTACAGCCTTTCAAAGTATCAATGTTTCTTTCTAGAGAAAAAAAATCCCCATCTGTGTTTTCTCTTAGCAAACTTCTATCAGAAATTGTCTTAAAGAGACAATTCTTGCTAGGCATTTGGACCAAAGTTAGTTGACATGTGTCAGGACAAGTTTATTGTCCCCGACACAGTCAGGTCTTTCATGATGGCTGGGAAATGAAGTGATCATCATCACAGCCAGAGTTTCCTGTACTAACAAGTCCCCTGTTTGTGGACAATGAATAGATCCCACTAGTAGCTGCTTTCTGTTGTAAAGCTCAGATTCCTGGTTGGAATTATAGTTACAGGCTAACTCAGTTCTGAGACTTTTATAATAATAACTACATTGAAATGATCTTTAAGATATATAACTAATTTTCACTCACATATTTCTAGGAAAGACGACAGTGTTTTGGACTTGTTCAGAATGACCATTGTAAAAGCAATTTAAAGTGTTGTTTTTGTTGCCTTGAGTTGTGGAGACCTTGCGGGTATTTATATTATTTTGAGCTTAGCTAAAGAGATGGTCCTTTCTTGAACTGTTCTTCCTGGACAGTCTCTGAGGAGGGATGCTGAGGAGGACAGATAAATTAAGAGTGAAGATCTTTGTAAAAAGCCATATGGAAACCTATTGTTTAGCAGCTCCTCTGTGTGTGTGTGTGTGTGTGTGTGTGTGCACGCGCGTGCGCGTGTGTGCGTGTGTGTGTGCGCGCGTGTGCGTGTATATGTGTGTGTATGCATGTAGAGTCCAGATGGAATTACCCTACAAGAGGGGAATCAATGACCCTAGATACTCTAGGTTATCAGCCCAGCACCCGAGACAGCTTATCCCACTTTGAGTTGTTGGTTAGTGGGAACGAGGATGGATCCCATTGACCCAACCACACAATACGGCTGTCCTGGTTTATTATAGTGAGTGTTTTAAAAGTGCTTCTCACACTGGATCTATTGTTAGGAAGAATTAAAATGCTGCCAGTGCTGTGTGCATACAAGTTGGACCCTCTGTAAAATACATCCAAATGCTCCCAAATTAAACAAATTCACAAATCATGTTTTTAATTGTACCTTGCCTTGACCTGAACATTTTAAAAAGCCCTCCAGGTTTTAAGTATTCTGAAACTTTGGCTCAGCAAAATTTCTTCCTCACATGTTATATTGACTCTAGTGGAACAAAGGAAAATATTATTGTCTTCTATATTTATTTTGGCTGTAAACCAAATGAACATAAACACTCCATTGTCTGTACTTTTCAGTGTCCGGTCCGAAACAAGAAAGTAGCCACCTTTACCCTCAAAATAATTGTTTTTCCCAACTCATGAAATAGGGACGTGTTTTCTTTGAAATGAAGCAAAATGGAATTTTGGAATAATATGTAGACATACCATGAAAACAGCAAGAGTACAGTTTTGGGATCACAGTTTAAAGGAATAGTTTTTGATTTTTTGGACATTGGTATTCTTAATACTAAGCTCTTTATGTCGGGGAAAGTAATTTTTATATTTCTAAGTAAGTCTGGAGGTTAATGCCTGGAAGTGAAGAAAACCAGATACTTTTGCTTTAAACCATGTGGTGTTACCTCCTTTATGAGCCTGTGCCCATGAGAATAATACATTTATGTTTACATGCCCCATTTTAAGAAATCTCAGTGCCCCACCGCGGACACCCTACATTCTCAGTGCCCCACTGCGGACACCCTACATTCTCAGTGCCCCACCGCGGACACCCTACATTCTCAGTGCCCCACCGCGGACACCCTACATTCTCAGTGCCCCACCGCGGACACCCTACGTTCTCAGTGCCCCACCGCAGACACCCTACATGACTTTCTTTGTATTCCCAAGGTTTTGGAAATCGTTTTGATTTGAGAGGAATGATTTTTCTTTTAAAACAATCAACCCTGACAAATGTACAACTCAAACCCAACTCTGCATATGCTTTTTGGCAACCGTCTGCAATGCAGACTCCTCTGTGATATGATGTATTTTGGAACCAAAGAAAAGGGGAGTGAAAAAGAAAAGACATATTCTCTTGTGTGGCTTTGCAGCTCAAAGAGAATACAGGGATTAACCCCGGAGAGTTCCCAGGAAGCTGTACTCACGAACCGCACCTTTGAAATCTGGTGATCTTTAGCCACTGTTGAGTTTGGGTCACAGACCTTGGACAGAGAAGGAAGAGAAGGCCTTCTGTTATAGGAACCAGATGTTAAAAACTGATAAAGGCTGGTCAGTCCCCTGCTGCAAAAATCTAACCCCACCTCCATCATAAAGGTGACATTCTCCTTGGACGCCCCTCTGTCCTTCTAGGAGAGAGACACAATCCTGGCGCTGCTTCTTGTCTGGCCTACCTTGTCGAATGGCCCGAGAAGACTAAACAGGTGTTACCTACTTTTGATTTCAGTGCATTTAAATTAATCCTGTCAGCTCAGCTGTTAAAACAACTGTCATCTCCAGCTGTTCATAATTTTCGGCTGGGCACTTTTACAGGTTGCCAAGATCAGTCTGCATTGTGCCTCTCGGAGAGCACCAGAGAAACAATGCGTGCATGTGTTTTAAAGGGAACTTGTATTATGATGTAGCACATAGGAAATGATCATAAAAGTCCTAAATCACAACACAGCCTGAATCCATGCCTGCGTTATAAACGTGAGTCATGTGCTACGCTCCCGCCTGTATCTGGGGGTGGGCTAGATGCATCCGGGTGCATCCCATGAGCATCAGCTTGGAAAATGGGAATGAGGGAGAAGTTAGGTGGGTACTGAGAGCCTTGCACCTGCTGATGACTGCGCCTGGTTCCAGCAATGTTGCACACAGCTCCGAGGTTTACGGCCTTTCTCTTTCCCTCAGGTGCACTGATCTTTTGTCTCTGTTCACATTCTGAACTGTGTTTTCAGCCTGCTACTGGGTCTGAAGCATTTGGTTGGGGGTTCCAGCCTCTTCATTTCAACATTTTCAATCCCAAGGGGATATTCATTTCTAGAATACTATCAAAACTTGGGATTTATCTGGATGAGAAAAGAGCTTTAAGAAGTTCTGTGAATTTTCTACAGATAAAGTTGAAATGTACAGTCATTTCAACTCTGTAAATTTTTAGATAGATAGACAGACAGACACACAGACAGACAGACAGACAGACAGACAGACAGATAGATAGATAGATAAATAGAAATATTTGTTTGCTATTGTGACCACTTGGAACTCCAATATTTTAACATCATAAATTATAAAATGGAAAAATCACAGATTGTCAGCTTGTTTTATATTGATTGAATTGGGGTACAAGATCTTGGCTATAACATGTACATCTCAAAAGAAAATTAGTGACAACTCTGATATTTATTTTAAATTCCTTATATTTAAGAATACTATATCAATGAAAACATTTTTCCAATAAAGCAACAATAGTCGCAGAATTTCAGGATAGTCTACAATATTTTTGAAAGCTGCATTTAAGTGGCTGAAGCTTGCATTGACTTATCTTGTGTCCTCCTCCCTTCCAAGTAATTGCACTTATAAAAATAATGAACCTGATATTTGAGGAGGCTATCGCATATACCGAGTGGGTGAGACTAGAATAAACCATGTATAATGAGATGTATTTACATCCTGAGCCCCTGTCACTCACCTTTGCCCCACCCCCCGCCTCTTTCCTTCTGGAAGGCCTTGAGCATCAGTTTTCTTTGCTCATCTCATCACGGATGATTTGTCGGGCAAGCATATAACCTAACAGTGCAGAAATATCTGCCTTTCAGATACATGCCATGAACACACCAATGTAGCCCAAGTTTGTATGTCATCCCCCAATTGACGTATTGATTATAGTTTTATTCTCTAAAGCAGTGGTTCTCAACCTTGCTAATGCTGTGACCCTTTAATACGGCCCCTCATGCCATGGTGAAACCCCCAACCATAAAATTACTTTTGTTGCTACTTCATAACTGTAATTTTGCTACTGCTGTGAATCATAATGTAAATATGTGATCTGCAGGATAGCTGACATGTGACCCCTGTAAAAGGGTTGTTTCACCCCTAAAGGGGTTGCAGCTTACAGACTGACAACCACTGCTCTAAATGCATGCAGCTCTAAAGGATCATGCCACATTATGTATGTCTATATGAAAATTAGCTAAGTTTTAATAATTAAGTTAAGGATTAAAATTTAAATTCAATTTAGCGTTGGGTGTTAACGCTGTCTCTACTCAGCAAAGTGAAAGCATGGCTAGTCCTCTGTGAGGGGAGGGAAGTGTGCATAATCTCACACATGCAATGCAGAGATATGGGGAGATGTGGCCTGATTGCCAAAGACAACTGGAGTCTTAGGAACACGGCGAACTGGTGAAGCATGTTACTGCATGGAAATAGGCAGATTCATCGGAACTGCTAAGCTCTGGAATGTTCCACCCAAGGCCAACGTAATAGCTTCATCCCTTCGTGGTAGTATTGGGAGGCTGTGGAAAACATGGAGGTGATCCCTAGTAGGAGTTCTACGCCTTGTGGTGTGTGCAGCCTTGAAGGGGTGAAGGGCACAGCCTCCTCATCCTCTGACCGGAGTTCAGTTTGGACCAGAGCAGTGCAATGATTCCACAGGCTCGTGAACTAAAACTTCCCACGCTATGAAGACGAGTCAACCTGTTCTGCTCTAAGCTGAGTCTACGGAGTATTGGATACAGGGAAGGAAAGTCGAGGGGCCCAGGACGTTCTCTCAGGAGAGAGGTCTAGGTGTTATGTTTAGAGTCGAGAGATTACTGTCTTGTTTCAAAAGTATATCTGTATATAAACCCGTACTAAGTAGTTACTTCAAAGTGGCTGTAACAGGTTTTTAATAAGTGGTGTTTTGCTCTTTGACCATTTTTGTCAATATTTGACTTGTCACTAAGAAATCCTAAGTGAAAATACTTAGTGATTCTAACAAGACGTCGTTACTGGTGAATTTTACTTAGTTTCAACCAAACCAACCTGCCCAGGCAAACAGTTTTAGTGAAACCTCAGGGAACGGAAATCTTTTCTAGGTATGATGGGTGGAACTGGGTGCATAGAGAGAGGATGAGAGAGGCTAGAGTAAAAACACCTCGAAAATGATGTGAAAAGAAACAGATGGACTAAACTTTCAAAGACAGGAATACAAGATCTCAAATTAAAAATGAGCACCCCCTTTCTTGTAGGAGATGGGGCTCTTTGCCCCCAAAGTCATCTTCTTGCCCCAAATACAGACCATCATATGCTGTGCACACAGAGAGGATTGTGGGTCCTGGTGACTGGAAGGCGGTATAGTGAGTCGTGGCTTATCCCAATTTTTATTGAGATTGTGTTTTGCTAAACACCGTTATCCTTTAAAAGCCAACATGAGGAAGTACCGTGATCTGCTAAATAAAGTGTTGTTTTTACTATAGTATTTTTTTTTCTCAACTATTTTTACAGGACAGGGAACATTTCACACAAGAGTAGTACCAAGGCTTCCGGTTCATGCTTTACACTGATCCAGATCCCGGAAAGATCTGTTTAAGCTGGGCTGTGCAGGGGTGAGCGTTTGGCGTTTACACAGGAGCTCCACCACCTGTTTGGAGCAGCCTGGTGCAGCAAGAGGTTATGCACTCAAGCCAGTGCTGGAGGCCGGAGAGGAGGAGGCCCTGTTGCTTGGACCTTGATCTGTACCTTCTCGCTCTTCTGGAGAGGTGTGGCTGAGGAATGCTAGGACGAGGTGTAGAGCACTGGCTGCTCTCTGAAGAGCAGGAGCTGCCTTCTGGGCAGGCGGAGAGCCTGCCTTCTAGACATGGCTAAGTTGAGGCGCCATCATGTCAGACCAACCTGTTTGATGAGAGAACAGGATTGGAAAGGGGTGCGGAAGAATGGAGGTTTGCAAGCCTGCAGAGAAGTGGTGGCTGAAGTTCAGGCTTGGGGAGAGATTGTGATAGTGCAGCATGGTGTGTGTGTGTGTTTGAGAGAGAGAGAGAGACAGACAAACAGACAGACAGATTGACAGAGAGAGAGAGAGAGGAAGAGACAGAGACAGAGACAGACAGAGAGAGAGAGAAACAGAGAGAGACAGACACAGAGAGAGGGATAGAGAGAGACAGACAGATACACACACACACACACAGAATGTATGATGTGTACACATGTATGTGCATGTTCTCTCGTGACCCCTAGCCCTTGACTATTCTGGTCGTGAACCACAGGACTAGTCCTGTCTCTGCTTCCCCAGTAGCAGGCTCACAGACATGGGCTGAGTCATCCAGCACATCCCGTGGACGCTGGCACTGACTCGGCTCCTCTTGTTAGTATGGCCGGCACCTCCCAGGCCAAGCCGTCTTTCCAGCTAGTTAGAAAATTTAGAGAGAGTGGGATGACTTAGACTGTAGTTCTGTCTTCAGAAGAAACGTCTCAGAGCAGGAAAGAGTGTGAGGAATGTTTGGAGGAGACGTGGTTTTATGAACGCTGGAGCGGAGTCGCTAGGGCATGTTAACAGTGCGGTAATCCCTGGGGAGACTTAGAAGTAGGTAGTTACCTGGTCAGAACCCAGATCGCAGAGGGCTTGAGTGGCAAGACTGAAAATTATGTGTTGATCAGATGATTTTATAGGAAATGGTGTACAAACCCATAGAAGATGTTTACCGCTGACCTCATCAAATCACAGTATAGAAACACATATACCATAGGAACAAGGCGGTCAGAATTTCATCTCCTGAACATCTGAGATAATGTCCACAGACAAATCACACAGACATCCGCGAGCAAGTCATGTTTTCTGTGCTGTGTTTGGGGACAAAGGTCAAGGTTCAAAAGTTGGCGGTCAGGGCTGGAGAGATGGTTCAGTGGTTAAGAGCATTGACAGCTCTTCCAGAGGTCCTGAGTTCAATTCCCAGCAACCATATGGTGGCTCACAACCACCGGTAATAAGATCTGGTGCCAACTTCTGTCTGCAGGGACACATGCAGGCAGACCATTGTATACATAATAAATTAAATAAATTTTTTTTTAAAAAGTTGGTGATCAATGACTGGTGTTAGTTCTGTTGGTCACAAAGTGATGAGTGTACGTCACAGTGCTATGGCTAACTTCCATAGTCAACTTGGTTTGGTTGGGAGATGCCCAGAGCATTAGCAAGCTCTCCTCTGCGTTGGACTGTGAGGGCTTTGACTAGAGTAGACAGCAAGGCACTGACCTAAAGAATGGCTTCTTCACTGTTGGATTCACATGGAAGTAAAGTTTAGAACGGGTGGGACTGTGGAAGAAGAGACTGCCAGTGTGCTGGCATCTGGCCCCTGGGGTGGTGGACATGCCTGACTGCCCGGTCTCATCTGTTCACTTCCGGTTCCTGCTTCGCCTGCTGCCTGCCATGATTTTCCCAACCCTCCACCACCATGCCCTCCCTACCATGGTGGATACAACCTCGGAAACTGAAGAGGGCACACAGCCTCTTCCCTGCCCTCAGGTGTCTCCCTCAGGCAACACTCACAGGACAGGGAAGTGGACACTCTGTGTGCTCTTCTTACCTCTAAAGGTCTGTGTTAGGAGTCACGTGGTGTAGACCAGAGGAGGAGACTATGATTTTACAGAATGTGCTCCACACCTAATTTTAGTTTTGTTTGTGTTTTTCCCAAAAGAGTTCTTTCTTCATTTGGTAATTGACAAGGAAAAGCTGGAGACCATTGTCATCATTTTTTCCAGAGGAATGTTGGAATATGACGATTAGAAAGATCATTTAATGAGCGAACATGTCTGTTTGTTTCTTCTAATGTAAAATGTCCCAATGAGCATATCTGCAATCAGAAAGAAGGGTGAACTCAAATACCACTGACTGTAATTTAAAGAGAAAACATAAATTAACTAAAAATTTATATTTTAATTAATTTTGACACAACTAATATTTCCAAAAGGTATAGAAACTCTTAGGCATAATACTCCATTCTTTGGTAGAGTAGATTTTGTGTATAAGATATGGGAAATCTTTCCATCTACTCTTTGTCTGTTTCAAATCATTTTAGGTTTTCGTGTCTAAAGTTACATCTCTTTTTAGGAAATCATTTCGGCAGGAATATGGCCACCTTGTTGGCCTTTAGTGTGTTAGAAAATATAACGGATTCTCATGATTACCTCTGTCTCTGAATTGTCACTCTAAACTGTGTGGGCTACGCACCCTTGGCAGGGGACCTCACCAGAATATTGCCCATCTTGTCCATGTTCCCCTGTCCTCTCCCCTTCTCCCCACCCAGTCCCTGTCTCTCTCTTCCTCCATACATATGAATGGGTCTTCCTGTCTCTCATCTGCAATTAGTCCAGCCCTCTGCGTCCTGTTGATGTGCTTTCAATGTGTGTGGGCATTACCGAACAGCCCAGAGCCAATGGCCAGAAAGGGAGAGAGAAAGACGTCCTGTTCTTTCCACGCCATGTCTTGGGAGACGCCTCTCGGCAGTGTTGCCTATGGTGGCATGTTTCTGTAACCCTAGCATTCAGGAGCCCTAGGAAGGGAGAATGACACCAGGTTAGTCATTCTGAGCTACGTAGTAAGATCCCAGCCATCCTTGCCAACAGAGTAGGGCCTTGTCTCCTAAAGCAAGAGAAAAACCAAAACAAGACTGTGTGCAACAACCGTATTGATTTCCTCCAACAGGGTTTCACAAAGTGGGCTGAGTCTGGGTGAACTGTTTCTTAGCAACGGGACATGCCGATCAATAGGTCCACATTTCACGATGGTCTCTAGGTCACTTGATGTTTTGTATTAGCATTATAATTAATTCTCTCTTCTATAATGTAGGATGATAATTTTACAGATGAGGGGAAAGGCGAAGGGCTCCCGTGTGAATGCTCCTGCTGCTGCTTCAGAATGCCTTCCTTTGCTGGACCGGCTTCTGCTGCAGACGCAGCCGGCCACGCGAACATCTGCAGGGCTCTCTCCGAAGGCCCGACTCTAGAGAAGCAGCTAACCTGACAGGCGGAAGCGGAAAGCTGCTCTTCAGCTGCGTTCCCAGCTTGGCGCTCCAGGTGCCTCATGCTTTGAATGCGTTTTTGCTCAAAGTTGATTTTGTAAAGAAAAGTGACAGCTGAACTTCCTGTCGTTCGGTCCCACTTTTGCAGAATTGCCATTCTTTGTGTCCTCCTGGGTTAGGTCTTTGATAAATCCACCTGATAGCGGCTCATTCCTCTATCAGCAGGCTTCATGGGGGTCTCCCTGGACTAGGGGATAGAGCGGCCACAGTTTCATGAAAACTTTATTGATGTTGGGCACTGGAGGTAGAGAGCATCATAGTTCCTTCCAAGATTGCACACGTTAGGTCTCAGTCTGAGAATACGCCTCCTACTGTTCAGGTGTACTGCTGTTTGAGACCATTATTTCTTTTTTTGTTTTTGTTTTTGTTTTTTATATATTGTTTTGGTTTTTGTTTGTTTTGTTGTTTGAGACAGGGTTTCTCTGTAGCTTTGGAGCCTATTCTAGAATTCACTCTGTAGACCAGGCTGGCCTCAAACTCACAGAGATCTGCCTGCCTCTGCCTCCCAAGTGCTGGGATTAAAGGCGTGATTAAAGGCTTCTGCCTGGCTTGAGCCCATTATTTCTTAATGTAAATTTTATATTCAATTTCAGTATTTCTAGAATATTGCATTGAAATAACATAATTGATCTTGATCATGATTTATGGTAAGATGGAATCTGTCTATCCTTAAATTTCCATATATAAAACAAATACTGCATGTGTATATATGTACGTGTGTTTGTGCGTGGGGGGTGGGTGCATATGTATGTGTGGGTGTGTATGTGGGGGTATATGTGTGTGTGCGTGCACATGCATGTGCACATGTTAAGGCATGCATGTAGATGTCAGAGAATAGCCTCTGAGTATTGATTCTCACTGTTCCACATTACTTGAGGCAATGCGTCTCTGCTGCTCTGCAAGCCATGCTCACTGGCCCTTGAGCTCCTGGGGCTCCTGTCATTATCAGCATCTCCATCTGTCCTTAGAGGTGTGCTAAGTTTCCAGATGTCTGTGCTCCTGTGTCTGCTTTAGTTCTACAGTTCCAAAGTCGGCTTGTCAGGCGTCTGTGGCAAACACTACTATCCACCCAGCTACCCCTAACATTTTTTTAGTCTTTATTTATAGTATTATGTGCAGAAACAGTATAGTTCTGTAGTTTGATCTTCTAACTCTTAACTGTAAGAATGCTCCTTACTGTTCTGTTAGATAAATAACGTTGTTCACATTGATATTGTTTGTAATAGTAAGACTAGCTTCTTTATTGAAAACTATGTAAATGCCAAAAAGTCTATGCACAGAGCTTGACCCGTCCCCGTGAGGAAGGGTAGTGGCCATGCAGTGTTTACTCAGTCACGTTTCTGATACAAGGCTTCCAACAGTGTCTCCTTGACCAGGCCCTGGTAGTGCACCCTGTTATCCCAGCACTCAGAGGGCAGAGGCAGATGGATCTCTGTGTTCAACGCCAGCCTGGTCTACATAGGACAGCCGTGGCTATACAGAGAAACTCTGTCTCAGAAACAAGCAAACGAAAAGTATTCGACTCTGTTTCATTCTAGCATCTGCTATCACAATATTCTGTGCCTGGATTGGTTTAGAGGTTCTGTTTTCCATTTTGTAGCATCAGCCAGTGGGATGAGTCTTTAGTGTCTTGGGTTTAAAACCCGTTGAGAATCTTACAAAGAGCTCAGTGCACCACCAGGTGTTAGGGCACACATCTGTTACCCCAGCTCACTTCACTGTCAGGCACTGTGGCTCTTGCCTATAACCCCGGAAGAAGGGTCAGGTGTCAAGGTCATCCTCTACTGTATAACAACTTTGAAGCAAGTCAATTTAAATTTAAATTGTAGAATCATTTAAAATTAAAAAGATTAAGAAACGATTGTTTCACTCTTTGAGAATTTCATATGAGTGACTTTACTGAGCTTCTTACCCTAGCTCTTCCCATAGACACCCATCTTTCGCTATCCATCCAAGTTTGTGTCCTTAAAAAAAAATCAAGACCAGTTTGTACTGACCCACCATTCCTGAATGTGTAGCCTTCCACTGGAGTGTGATTGACTGTGTTCTCAGAGATCAGCTAACCCACATCACATCACCTAAGAATTGCCCAAAGGCTCTTAGCTAAGGATGAGACTTCATGCCCAAGGTCCCTCCCCACAGTAGGATTCGGTCTGGTTTAGACTTGCACACTTGTGCATTCTGTCATCACTGCTGTGACTTCAAGGTTTCGGCTGCCCTGATGTGTCCAGAAGATAACGTACCCTCGAAGTCACTAATCACCCCTTATTCTAACGCTCTTTCCACTCTCTCTCAAGTGACCCTGAGTCTTGGGAGGAGGCAATACTGTGTACGTATTCCGTTTAGGGATGAGAATTCCACATGCTCTTCTTTTCTTCACCTTGGCCCACTGTAGATCTCTTTGCTAGTCACAATCTACTGCGAATAGAACATTGTTGAGGAGAAATGTTGCCAACTTGATTCTGCAAATTTGTTGTCCCTTTTAGGTCAGTCACATCTTGTTTTTAGTTAATGAGCATTAGAGGAAGGGTTCTGATTTCAAACTACAGCTACAGAATATTTTGTTTGTTTGGTTTGTTGGTTGGCTTTTCAAGGCAAGGTTTCTCAGTAGCTTTGGAGCCTGTTCTAGAACTAGCTCTTGTAGACCACGCTGGCCTTGAACTCCCAAAGATCAGCCTGCCTCTGCCTCCCAAGTACTGGGATTAAAGGTGTGCGCCACCACTGCCCAGCTACAGAATACTTTGTATATAGAGTATAAAGTCTTATTTCAACATTATCTTGGTGTTAAAATTAAAGAATTAGTGAATATACATATCCTAATATGCTTAACAATTTTTAACTTGTATTGCTTAAAATAAAATCCTTATTTTCTAGAAGACTCAAATATAGAATGAACAGTACTGAGGCCGTTTGTGTTGCCACAAGAGACAAAATGATAATGTTTTATTTATTAATAATATTCTGTATGGATAAGTAGCTCATTTTCTTTATAAATTTATCTGTCATTGAACATGTAAGTTGATTCCCTATTTTGAATATAGTTATTAGTATTGCAGTAGGAATGTGTGTGCAGACAAAGGTCTTCCTGTCTGTATATAGGCACATACACATAAAAAGTCTACTGTTCTAAAATTGTAGCTGTCATTTGACATGTCAGAAATAAGGCATCACTTTTATATGTATGTGTGTGTGTGTAATTGTATGTGTGAATATATAGGTGAATGTGTACTTCCATGTACTGAATTTCTGTGAACTTTGTGAAATTAGTTATCTATATGAAATATCACAAACTTAATCCATATGAGACACCAAGTTGTCGTGTAAGTTTTTGCATATACGGCCAATAAAACAGTATGGACACTAAAATTTGAGTGTTTTCGAATGATACCCATGGGAGAAAGAGACAAGCATTCTGCATGTGTCCTAGGTGAGACACTCCATTAGGACTGGAATGCCATTCAACCAGATTTGGGTCTAGTCTTTGTGGACCCGGACAGGAGAAGGAGGCATCAGAGCGAAGGGAGACGACTTTGTACTTGTGGATGTCTGCTGTGAGAAGTTGTTGTTTAAAATATAATAAGAAAATTAGCTTGCCTGGTAAGCAGAGCTGTTGTGAAAATCAATACAAGTAGAGGGCAGAAATAAGGAAATTTGTAAACCTTCCCAGTGGAAAAGAATAGTTTTTAGGCAGATCCATGAAGTAGCTCTGTTAGCCTTGATCATGTCAAAGACTTTTCCAGTTAAGGAATGAAAAGTGGGAGGGATTTGAGGTGATTTGAGGAACATGGGTCACTGGGATAGGGATGAAATACACCAAGCAGGGAGAAGGCAAGGAAGTGATCTCAGAGAAGAAAGGGGGACTGAGCTGTGGATGGCTTAAGGCCAGCGTAAGGGGTCGTGTAGGAGAGGTGCTTGTTTGTTCCCAGATGCTCAGCCCCGAAAGAACCACACAGAAACTGTATTAATTAAATCACTGCTTGGCCTATTAGCTCTAGCTTCTTATTGGCTAGCTCTTACATCTTAATTTAACCCATTTCTATTCATCTGTGTATCGCCATGTGGCTGTGGCTTACCAGCAAGGTTACGGCTTGTTTGTCCCCGGTGGCAGCTACATGGTGTATCGTGACCCTGCCTTCTTTCTCCCAGCATTCAGTTTAGTTTTCTCTGCCTAGCTCTATTCTACCCTATCACAGGCCAAAGCAGTTTCTTTATTCATTAACCAATAAAAACAACACATATACAAGACTTCCCACTGTTCCTTGAGGAACAGATCCATATGACATCTTGAGAGTCACACAGCAGGTACAGCGTAGTGATGTTTCTACAGGATAGTGGCATTGATATAGAGGCTTTAAATGTTTGCTCAAAGTCTGCCCACAGAGTCAGATCAGGACCTGAGATCCCTTACCCCTGGAGTTCTTATCCACTGTAATATCAGGTCCCAAACTCAAGTCCAAGGGGACTCAGTAGTCTCACTATTGCATCATGACATATGAATTTGGTGAGCTGGCCACACAGCCCTGGGCTTCCAAGGAAAGTTTATCCTGACTGTAAGATGCCTGTGTGTATCCTCAGCCATCCAGGCAGCTCTGAACCATGAATAGAAAAAAAAAAAACTGAAGTGACAGATTTACAGACATCAATGTCCTTTTACAATCCGATTGTGTTAATACCAGTCAGGAAAAAAATGGTATTCTTCTATTTTTGAAGAGTTCAGCTAATTAAGATACCAAAAGACCAGGAGGTTTTCAGGAATTGTATTTAGAAAAATGATTTAAACTGATTAAGCATCAGTATTAATTAACGCCACTTTGAACCTGGTGAAGTTTTCAGATTTTTATATTTAAGACAGACTCATGTTTTAATTTTTAAAAAATATATAGACTAGTTACTAATTTCTCCTTACATCTTTAAATAAAAATGCCACGATACAAACATCAGAACTTGACCCACCTTTCTTTCACGTGTGGATTAATACATTTTACCTCAGAGCTTTGCAGTGTAGAAATATTTCAACACAGCCCCCACATGCATGCAGAACTCCAGAAGCATGAGTCAATGCAGTGTAATGGACTGGAAATTACCACATTACAGAGACTTTTGGGTAATTTTCAGTTCATTTCGGTCATGATGAAAACTCTAAGACCCTACAGCTTTGTAATTAGGAAAAATTGGTCTTCATTTAAGAGACACATTTTTAAGAGTTCGACACAATTAGAAAATTTAGTCCAGACTTTATTTCCTTCTACCTGGTTCCTAGGAAGGCCCAATGACATAGGGAAATTCCATATTTATTAGACTCTTTTGACTCAACTTGTCTAGAGCATTTTTTAATGTTACCCTTCATTGTTGTAAGGAGGCCACTTGTTTGTCCCTGGCTGCTTAACCCCGAAATAATCACAGAGAAACTATATTAATTAAATGACTGTTTGTCCCATTAGCTCAACTTCTTATTGACTAACTCTTTTTAATATTTATTTATTATGTATATAATATTCTGCCTGTGTGTATATGCCTGCAGGCCAGAAGAGGGCACCAGACCTCATTACAGATGGTTGTGAGCCACCATGTGGTTGCTGGGAATTGAACTCAGGACCTCCAGAACAGCAGTCAGTTCTCTTGACCTCTGAGCCATCTCTCCAGCGTGCTAACTCTTATATATTAATTTAACCCATCTCCATTAATCTGTGTATCGTCATGTGCCAGTGGCCTACTGGCAAAGGTTGGGCATGTCTGACTCTAGCGGTGGCTTCTTGGCTTCTCTCTGACTCCACCCTTCTTTTCCCAGCATTCAGCCTAGCTTTCCCTGCCTACCTAAGTTCTGCCCTGCTATAGGTCCAAAGCAGTTTCTTTATTCATTGATGGTAATCACAGCACACAGAGGAGACTCCCACATCACTTCATGATATGATTGTTAAGTGTCAACTACTCCACATGACCAAGTAGGTCATGTGAGCTTTGTTTGACTGCTGGTGACATTATTTCAATTATAAATTTCTCTTCCTCTTTCCCGAAGCGCATCCTTCGGGCATAATAAATCTTTGGAATGATGACACACTTGCATTCCTCTGGTTTTCCCCATTTCCCATCACTGTCTTACTGGCTTATACAAGATTTCCACCATTATCCCATTGCCATGGGTGCCACTGAGAAAGGAAGGTCTTAGCTCTTTCAGGCAATGACTGTAGGAAAAATTAACATGGAATTGTAGCGGCTGTGTATAATTCGGGTTGTAAGCACCATGAATTCATCATAGTTTGAAAGTATTCATCCTAGCTAAATTGAAGCTCAAAGGATTTGATACATGATTGAGCATTGAGAGGTACCAGTTAGGGGTTTTCCAGACATCCTTTCATGTGGGAGAACAGGAGTTACATATAAGTGAGTTCAGACCCTTAAATTACACCCTTTCTTGACCTTGCCATCCAGACTCAGGAGTATTTTCCAGTTTATTAGTTAAATGCTACCTAGCTATTTAAATACCAGAAACCTCCATTCTTTTGAAGGTTTTTTTTTCAAGGAAGGGAAAATAGTAATCAATGTACATGTTACAAATAATTCTATATTTCATACACACATGTATATGAATGGAAACACACATTTTCCTGAGGGTGGCCCTCTGCACACTGTAGCTTCATTGTACAGCAGGGGTCTTCAGAAACTCACTCCCCAGCGCACAGCCAGGGCTCTGTTGCTCAGCTAGCCCTTCCCACAGAACTCCCATTCAGCATTTTTTTTGCAGTATTCCTGGATTATTTGAACAGTTAATAGGCACATACACACAAACACACACTCACATGCAGGCTTCACCCACATCACAAAAACCACCCTCACCCCAGACTCCACCCTAGTCTCCGCTTAGCTACAAGGCAGGGCTTGTCTCAGCTCTAGTAAAAAGGGATCCAAAGCAAGTATAAAAAGGTAAAGTTGGAGGGACATAGTTGAGGTACAGAAAGGGAACTTGTATTTAAAATCACAATGTCACTTTTATTCAGCAGACAGAATGCTCTAAAGCAGCCCTTGTGGGAGTTCTCCACGGACTTGATGTGCTTTCAGATCCCACTGCAGCCACTCACGAAAGCCGCTGCCGGGGGATACCAGCAGAGAGATGGATGGCTCATAAATAGATGGACAGATACAGCGA
>JAQHUG010000222.1:2260937-2284865 GCA_028555095.1 Dicrostonyx torquatus | reverse complement strand
GAGTGCTGGGATTATGAGGTCCAGCTCCTTACATATATCAATTATTCTAAGTAGTGACAGCAGTTCCCAGTTCCCAAGACCTGATCATCTTGCTATTGTCTATTTTTTTAATAGGCTGAATCTGTAACACAATTGCTCCAAACTTTAAGATTTGACACGGCTTCCCAGAATCTAGGTCTGGGTAAACGGGCTTCTCTGACCTTCCCATCATGCACAGTGGTTGTAAAGTTCTCAAAATAGTTCTTCCTGCAGGCAAAGTGCTCTGAAGCGCATGGCTCTCTCTCCAGCATTTCAAGCATGCTTGCTTGGACAGGCCGTGTCCAAGAGCACAGACGGGATACATACAGTTTATCACTGCGCACTCTGCATTTGGGCCCCATGAATCGATCTTGCAGCCCCTAACCCTCCACTCGTAGCCATAGCCGCTTGTACCTCTGCCCTGTCGGTCCGTTTGACCACCCGGTAGGTGGATTGGAGATCTGAAGATTGGATCTGTTGATTGATGACTAGAAAATGACCAGAGGTTCCTCAGGAACTTGGGAACACACATCTGGATGGCACACGTAGAAAGATTTGGGATCAATTTCCATCGCGTTGATAAAGGAGAGTGCAGGGGAGTTGAGTCTGCCACGTGGGAAACTGGGAACCGTAGGGTTATAAAGAGAAGAGCTCCCAGAGGGGGCCATATGTTTGCCACGGAGCCTGGGTTGGATGAGCTAGGGCTGCCCACAAGCCAGAAGAAGAGCCAGGAGCGATACTTACAGCAGAGCTGAGACTTCAGTGACATAAAATTTCTATCGAGTTACCTCCTCAACACACGATGCACTTGTTGTTCGAATATTTCTCTTCCGAACAATGCCTTTCTCAAAGTCTCCCCGTATTGTAATCTATGCTAATGTGTGTTTTTGCAAAAATCATGACACTTAAGAAGTGATTGTGGCACAATAAAATCCGCATAAACACGGGGGAAATTATTTAAGTGGTGAAAAATAATATCTCCTGGCAATTAAGGAGAACACAGAAACTGAGAAAATGGAGGCAAATGTGGTTGCAGCCCACACATTTGCTGTGCCGTTTTACAGTTATTACTGTAGCGATCTTCACACAGAGAGAGCAGACTGTTAGGTAGGTGCACGTGTTCCATCCTGATGCTCTTTAGGCACGGATGAAGGGAAGCTGTCGGGATGCCTCGTCCTTCCTCCTCTTTGGAATCCTTAGAGAAAAGCACCCTGTGACCCATGCCGCACAGGGCGTGCTAAGAACAAAGCCTCGAGGCGAGCTTCATCGAGGTGACGTCCCGTCTACTGTGACACGGTTTGGGTGTCTTCTAGATGCTTGTCAAGCTTCAGATTTCCTCATTTTGGTTGTCTAACTCATTGTCCTCCTCGCGTATGTCTGGTAGCGTCCAGATCGCGACGGGATTGACTTGGCTGCGTCTAGAGAGCGAAGTCGGGTTTTCTCTTCCATCTCCTTCACATGTGTGCTCCTGGTAGACCTCCGAGTACATCGTGGTGCATTTGTAGAACGGCTTTGCCTCTTCTAGATCTCTCGAAAGTCGTTTGCTTGCTTCCCACGAGGAGACGGGGGTAACAAGCTATATTAGCCCAGTAGAAGACTAATCTTCAAGGGACTGAGTTCATGTTTCTCAGAGTGCTGCTAAGAACTGAATTGATTCACACATGATCAGTTGAAAGTTGAGTGTGTCTTGTAACTCATTGCTGGAAGCAGGTTAGTCAGAAATGCTAAGCTACTTCAGTACCTCTTGTCCGTGGAGGACAAGTTCCGAGACCCCCACGGGGACCCGAAAGCCTACTTACTGCTCATCCCCTGTCGTACTCTGTTTTCCTTTTCTACACAGTTATGATTAAGCTTATGAAATTAGAACACGGAGAGACTGACAGTAATTGCTGCTGATAAAATAGCACCAGCCTTGGAGATGTATTATGTGCAGTAAGAGAAGACAAAGTCTCCTGGAAGATTGAAGACAAACATTAGCAGCATGCAAAGCCTCGGCGATGAGCTGACTTCTGCACAAATAGAAAACTTGCCTACAGTTAGCAGGATATATTTTTGAAGTTAAGGCTTAGGCAGTCTGTTTGAAATCCATCTACCACATCTCTTGCGGATAAACGCTAGGCACAGCTAACGCACAGCTTGTGTGCTGGCTGGAAGCGTTCCGGGTAGTAGTGAGATACGTAGTGACTGCCTCCTATATTCTGGGCTGCTTCTGATTGATAGCGTGTGGCCCAGGAACAGCTTCAAACTGTCGTACACTGGCGTTTAAGCCATGAGTCATTGCTCCTGATCTGTGCACATGATGTTTTAATTTAAGAAATGCTGAATTCTCCTTTAAGAGCAGGCTGATGATAGACAGAATGAAAACCACCAAGAGGGATGGCGCCCTTCCCTCGCATACTTTTTACTAGAGAGGAGGTTTCCAGCCTCGGACTCTAAAGGCCAATGGGAGCGCAAACAATGGAGGAGCCCGCCTGCCTCCTAAATATTGTGGGCGATACGTGCCTGTGCCTTCTTTTTCTGTTTCTCCTGTTTTTCCTGTTTCTCCTCCTTCTCCCCCTTCACATCCGATCCCTCCCTTCTCCCTCTTCTCCTTTCTCACATATACCAAATGTCACACCCAAAAGCTGAAGATCCTTAGCCAGTTTCTTCTATTCTTTTTTTGGTGGTCTGGTCATGGAGATACATGGCTTCTGTTTCAGGGCTGGGAGAGATTTTTTCACTTAAATGTGGCATTGTTTCCATATAAATAAAAGATTCACACATGCCTATACATAGACATTATAAATAATTATATACACATATATACGTGTGTATATGTATATACACACACATATATTTTATATATATATATATATAAAATGTTGCTAGACTCTTTATATTTTATATTTATGTTCTCTTTAGCTATAACAAACCACCAAGAGAATAATACAGTGTTTCTTTTTAAACTTAGCATCTTCCTTTATTCCCATTGAATGGTACCTCATGCAGTTTGTAATCAATATTCCTCACATTGTTTTAACTTAGGAACGAGGAATTATCTGCTCATCTGATTAACAACACATAGCCTTCACTTTCTAAGTACTTGTCAACTTAAAGCCAAGCCTGTTGTGCCACTTTTACAAAGTGCTCAGCAGAAAACAACAGGATGCTCGTGTCTGTCACACACCTAGGCACCCTGAAGAGCCGTCCCTCAGTTTCCCCTAAGGATGGAGGCAGGAATTCATCACGCTCCTTTCTTAGGCAGAGATGCAATTGTTTTTTACCAAACAGTGCTTTAGCATGATGTCATCAGTCTGCATTGAAGAATTTACAAGGAAAAGGTCATAAAAATATGCTATTGTCAGGACACAGTTCACCAAGTCAACTTCAATGTTCCTTCCATTAATGAGGACTCAGGAGAAAGTTCCCACTCAGGTATGTGTACCACAAACGCTTCTCTCATTCCTAAAGACAATTCATTTTCATCTGTTAGAATTGATAGAACCAGAAGCAGCTGAAGGGATACTTCTGGATGACAGAGATCACCAGAAGGTGTGTGAGCCCCTCAGATGTGGTATGAATTTCTTCCACACAGCTGTGTTCCGTTTCAGTTTCACCTCTTCTGTATGTTTATGGTTTGGTTTGCCTTGTTTTGTTTTTTTTTCTGTTGTTGTTTGTTTGTTTTTGTTTTTGTTTTGTTTTTTTGAAACAGGGTTTCTCTGTGTAGCCCTGGCAGTCCTGGAACTTGCTCTTGTAGACCAGGCTGGCCTTGAACTCACAGAGATCCACCTGCCTCTGCCTCCCAAGTACTGGGACTAAAGGTGGGAGCCACGATCACCCAGCTCTATTTCCGTGTTTTAGTATGTGTGCTTTTTAGGTCTTCTTCTAACTTCCATTCCTCGTTTCCTTTCTGGTTTTCTGTCCTTTTCCCCCACCTTGGTTTTTGTTATGCCTCATGTCACAGCTACAGGAATTCCAGATGCACAGAACAGATAGTCACCCAAGTCACCCGCCCCCTGTGCACAGCCTCTGATTACGGCTCTGTCCCTCCGTCCTGCTGACTCAGGCCCGCATAGAAGCGCCTCCTCATTCACTGAACTTGAGCTGTAACAGGCACGGTCATCAAGCCTTTCGTTTACGTTGTTCTGGATCCGTAACTGACTTGACTTTGCTTGAAGCATCCACAGTGCTTCTCGGCTACATCCCACAGCTACTGGAAGAGGAAGTGTCATTGATAGATTGGATGACAGCAGGTAGACTCGGTTATTTCTACAATTGGGCTGTGTGTCACTATGCTGTGTTCTGTTAATAAGGACTTACAGTTCCCAAGTTAGCAATGGAAATTCCTTGTGAGGAGTGTGATTATGATCATAATTAAATTGATATAGCTTTATTTCAGATGAGTGTGTTCTTCAGGCTTGCAAGCCATGCATCAAAGCAAACATGTAACTCTCCTTTAGCCATGAACGGGGAAAAGAAAGACTTTCATGCACTTTTTAGCACAAACCCCATCCAGAGCTGCCGGGTCAAGGTTTCAGGGAACACAGGTTTTGAACCCGACCTTGCTTAGCAAAACAGCAATAGTGTGTTATTTTACAAGACCAGTTTCTCATGTGTGTCATGTTCAAAGTGACCCTTGATGATATTGTATAGTGCCATTTTCGGATGAATAAGTCTTTGGTTTCACATTGCTCTCGATTCAAGCATTATTAATATCAGAAAGCTTTTACCTTTTATACATTAAAAGCTTCTTAACCCCAATGCCTCCAAGCACTGTGTGTCCACACCTCTGCTTGCTTGGTATTTTCAAGAAACTTAACATATTGTAAGCTAGGTTTCTCTCATTAAAAACCCTCAAGTCGTTTCTTTAGTCCATTGAACTGATAGATGGAATTTTTGGTACTAACTTAATAAACAATTACTAAGTGCTGGCTCTTTGCCTCCCCAGTCTCTGTTCTAACTCTTGGGCATACAAACACAATAAGAAAATAACATAAAATTGAGAGGCTTTTAAATTGGCTCACTGGATCAATACTCGACGCACAACTGTGATGTCCTGAGCTGAAATGCTCAGCTGTGGCCTTGGGATGCCTGTAACCTTAGATCTGTTGCTAGTGGAGACAGGAGGATGGCTGGGACATTCTGACCACCAGCCTTACTCCAGGTCTCCCGGCTCAACACAGCACCTTATCTCAAAGGGATAAGGTATAAAGTGATAGAGCTGGGCAATTCTGGCCTCCGTGTTTGCAGATGGACACACACACACATACACACACATACACACACACACACACACACACGGGCATTGTCTTAGTCACTAATCTATTGCTGTGAGTTGACATTATGACCAAGGCAACTCTTGTGAAAGACAGCATTGAATTTTAGACTTCTTTACAGTTTCAGAGGTTCAGTCCATGTCATTATGGTCAGGAACATGGCAGCATGTGAGCAGGCACTGGAGCAGTAGCTAAAAGTGATGTCCTTATCCTTAGGCAGAGAGAAAGGTGGGGTGGAGGCAGGGAGGGAAGGAGGGACAGAGGGAGCAATGCTGGGCTTGGATAGAGCTTCTGAAACCTCAAAGCCTGCCTCCAATGATGCACTTCTTCCAGCAAGGCCACACCTCCTGTTCCTTATAAGCATTTCAACCAGATCCATTCCCTGGTGACCAAATATTCAAATAAGCAAGCATTTCAAGGCCATTCTCATTTAAACCATCACACACACACACACACACATACATACACACACACACACGAAAACACACGAAAACACATATTACAATCTTCTCTCTTGATTACATGACAGAAATAAAGTCCAGACCATTCTGAATTAGTGATTAATGCCAAGCTTACCTGGCAGGTGCACCCCAGTTAGATCCATGGATTCCCTTCTGTTTTCGTGTTCTTCCCAGCCATCCCTCTGGGTCCCTGTCTCAGTTTTCACCAGGACCAGCTTAGCTTCTCCAACAGCTGAGAGTTTGGCATCTGGCACAGCAAAGGGTTTCCAGGACAACCCTTCAGTCTCAGGGTCTCGTGCATCACTGAAAGTGTTAATTCTCTACTCTGTGACTTAAACATCTACTGAGCGTCATCTTAGGGGTACAGATGCATGAATTAAGCTGCACTCATTGGGAGCCTGTAGGAAGAGACTGAGGGAGCATTCCTAGAAGAACAGGTGACTTCACGGCACCATTGCACCCTGGGGCTGCATCGTTCAGTCCAGTTAAAGCGAAAGGATGATACCTGACACAGAAAACTTTCAGTTGTAGAAACTTCTTCCTTCCCTGGGGCTAGAATTAGTTAAAGTAACACTTTCACACTTCCGTGCTGATTTTATCTTGTACTTAATGTAAGCGGTAAAGTTTTGTTTACTGTGCAATTAGTGAGTTTGCAACGTTTGTTTGTAAACAGTCACGGAATTGCTTTTTAAAAAGCGATCTAAAAGTACACTGATATTTCTCAAAACTGCCTTTTCACACAGAAAATAAATAAAATAGCACACATTTCAAATATCTTCCTGCTAGGCATGAAGCTATTCACTATTTTACAACTTTGACCTTTATATTCTATGACTGGTATTTTTATCAGTTGCTTCTACTGAGATAATCTTCATATATTTCACCTTAAGGAATATTTGAGGCTTTAAATTTTTATTATATTTTATTTATTACTTATCTGGAGTAGGTACACACGTAGTACAGTAGTCACGTGAGGTCAGAGGATGGTTTGCCGGTGTTTGTTCTGTCTGATTTTGTGCTTCCAAGGGCTGAGCTTAACTTCACCAGCCATAGCAGCAAATACCTTTGCCTACTGAGCCACCTCACCAGCTCAAATAATTTCTCAAATTAATGCCTGGACGTCTTTGTAAATTATGTGACTGTGGTTTTTGTCCCCCTCCCTCCACACACACAATAGTACCCAGTGCCAAAAGAAGCTGTGTCATTTCCCCAAGTCCACATAACTGGTAAACCCACAAGAGGAGAAGATTCTCCAGGGCCCCTTCCACTGCCCCATAGCAGCTACATTTGGGGTTACGTTGCTGCTCAGCAAGCTGTGACTACAGTGAACCCCTCATTTCAGTACTAAAAGGCAGAACTTACTGAACTCATTAAAAATAGGTCAAAGACCTGTGAAGGCAAATGAACTGCTTCCTTTATATTTCCTAGTTTTATTAACTCTTTGGTTCTTTCCAGTCTGATCTGATGGTAAATCATTTAAAAATCATTGTGATAAGTATTAATAAGCCTCCAGAACATAAAGTTTTCTTAGCCTAAGATGTATCTTCTCATAGATCTTTTGCATGCTCTCGTATCATTGCTATGTCCCTACCTATTGCTCAGTTTCTCCTCCAGAAACAATTCTGTATTGGTGCTAATACCTGTGAAGGTTCCCTAGACGAGCACTGGGGACTTTTGGTGTCTGTCATCTGAGAAGCTGCCGTGCATTGAACTAAAACACATCAAGCACACGATGCGCCACTCACGACATCAGAGTCTTATTCTTTATAGAATTCCTTGATAGCGGATCAATATCTAAACAGCGATTATTATTCTCGAGAAGAAAAGATGTGTGTGCTTAAAAACAATTCCGTTTAGGAATTCAAGTAGCTTCGTACAAGTGCTCAAATTCAGGTTCTACAACCTTTGACCCAGAGTAGACAAACCTTTTGGTTTTGTTTTCTCTCAGTGCATTGATGTAGAGGATGTCCTTCTGAAACTGTGGAAATACTGCATGGTGTGACATAAACCAATGATTGATTGACTGACCAATATAATGTGCGTGTCTGCTCACCACTTGCATGCCTGGTGTCCCCAGAGTCTAGAAGGGGACATCGGATCCCCAGGTGGTTGTGAGTCACTGTGTGGGTGTTGGAACTGAACTCTGGTCCTTTGGAAGAGCAGCCGGTGCTGTTAACCAGTGAGCCGTCTCTCCAGCCCTCCAATGATTTCTTAAAACTGGTAACTCATTATACCGTGGTGTTATTGTCCTTGGGAGATGATCGAGGTAGGCCCCGGGAAAACGATTTTATTTTCAAAAATAAAAGCACCAAGTTGGTGACTAGAAAAAATAAATATTTTAACTTCTTATTTTGAAAAATTTAATTTTTTTTTCTCAGAGATGGAGAGGTGTCTTAGCAATTAAGAATGCTTACTGCTTGTGATCACGCAGCTCACACCTGTTTCTAACTTTATCTCAATGCCCTCTTCTGGCATCTATGAGCACCTGTACACACACACACACACACACACACACACACACACACTGAAAAACACTCACTGTTTCCTTGTCCTCTTTGTAATTCTGGTCTTCAAAAGAAAAGAAAACACCAACCAACAAAGCATTGTGTGGAAAGGTCTTAACCATGCCAGGTAGAGTTTAGTAATAATTCTATCATGGCTTAAATTTGGAAACAGTAGATTTGAGTGGACTTGGCAAAGTCCTGGGGATATATTTTCTCCATACATAAGAGGAATCCCAAGGCATTTGTTCTCTGTGTGGTCACGTGCATGTGTGCATGTGTGTGCACATGTGTGTGTGCACGTGTGTGTGCATGGGGGGCATGCACATGAGTGTGTGATTTCCTGCTCTAAAATACTTCCACATTTTAGAAATACTGTAGGGAATTCATGGAGACTTCTAACATTATTATGCAGATAGATGATTTATCCGTGAGGTTCTCTTGTGAAAGCTTAAAACTGACCAGCACTAAACTAAACAGAAAATCATTCAGTCTTTATTTTGTTCTTCTGTTTTTCTCATAGCAAAGCATGCTTGTAGATAAAAACATAACCTTTAAAAATAAACATCAAAATTTCCTAAATATTTGTAATGATCTAGACTTTTTATTAAAATATCTTCATTTAATTTTGTAACATGGAAATGCTTCCTCTCTTTTTGCAAAATGTTACTGTGTCTGTAGGAATCAGAATGACACCAGTCCAGCATGTCCTCCAGCCCTCCAACAACAAACTGACGGAGATGGAAAACTTAGGTATTTAAGGCAGTGGATTTTGATTTACCACTTCCAAAGGCCACATTGAAACCATAAAACATGAGTTCCGGGCCTACCCAAATGTCTCCATTCTGTAAGTCAGGATGGGGAGCGTCCATGTCAATCAAACAGAGCCTTCTGCAGGAGCATAAAGAATCCTGTGCATTCCCGCAGCCGTGTATCTCTGCCCCACGGTCCTGTACTACTTCATTCCTGTTTGTATAGAGATCTAAGGTATTGACCAGCAAGTCACAGAAACACCCGCACGTCTACCATTAATCACAGGAATCCTCTTGCCAGCGACAGCTTTGTGAGATATGGGTTTTCAAACATGTCCACTAGATGACTGGTAGGAGAATTGGACAAGAACCGGATGCCTCCCCACCTGCTCTTTCTCCTGCTCTGAGTCTTACAGATGCATTAAATACACTTTGTCTTTATCTTAAAGAGCGACATAGAAATTGTTCAGCCATTAAGTTCTGATGTCGCTGGTTTTCAAACAGCACAGAAGCCGTGTCACCAGTCTTCAGTTCCTTTTCCCTTCGGTGAGCCTCTTGGTTACAGATGCCACAAGAGCAGGCAGGCCGCCTGGGTTGTTCATGGCTGAACCCCATGGCTGAATCCACACATGGGTGTCTGGCTCTTGGGAGGGTCTCTGCATTCGCTAAAATGTTAGAAAAATGAGTAATTGTATTGATAAGGATGATTTTTGTCTCTTTTCTGCCTGACCATTCATGTAATATCCCATAATATTCCCCAACCTCTAAATACACGGATGCATAGGACTTTGTCACTGGCTTTTTAGGGATGTTCTTGAGACACCGAAGCCATTTCTACTCCTCCACCTCACTGAGTTTGTCTGCTTTTGTCCATTTGACTCTCGGGCTTATTATAATCACCCTAATAGAGTGTGAGTCATTGCTCGGAGAAAACACTACATCATCTTATCCTCTTCAAAAGAACACAAGCTGCAAGGCTTTGGTAGAACGGTGACCTAAATGGTTGAGAATAGATGTCTACGTGGTCGGCTCTTAGCTCTGTTCTGCAATACTGCATCCTTTTGTCCTGGCTTGGAAGCTGAGAGGAGACCTGGACAGTTGCCTCGAAAGTGCAAATGGAACAGAAGGAAGCTGGCATTTGACCTGTGCTGTGTGTCTCCAAGTCACACAAGTGTGTGCGACTAGTCCACACACAGTCCGTCGGATTCAGATGGGCTGTTTAGTCCCAGAGCACAGTGTAACATGGATTTCCACGGGGCTCTTTAGCCTGTATGAGTCCCTGCCCTCCGTTGAACAATGGCCACGACTCACTCTTACTTGGCTTAAGTAATCAGTAGTTTCTGGACTTGGCTTTTAATTTCCTTCTCTTTCCCAAAATCTCCTCAATCTTGTGTTGATCTTACAGAAAAGAAACGGCCATTCTTTCTGAAGAGAGCAACTGTGTTTGCATGGACAGGGAACGACCCAGCCAGGACATGAAGGAGGGAGGAGGAGGGGGAGGAGGGGAAGAAGAAGTGGGGGAGAGGAAGAAAGGAAGGAGAAAGAAAAAGAGGGAGGGTCTGTATTCAAATATTTTTACATTTCAATTTTCTTCTTATGAGCCCTTCAGTTTTAGAAGTCTACCTGAAACTATTCCATTCTTTCTTCTCATCATTTTATAGTGAAATTTGAATTTCTGGACAAGGATAGTTAAGAGATTCAAACTGTGGTGTGTCTATCTTTCGATCTTCAGTAGAGGAAATGGTAGCTCATCTGAAAGGCCACCCCATGGCCTGCTCCTTGGTTTCTTGTTCTTTGCTACTGTCTTTGATTTGTGGAGTCGCAACACATCGGTTCAAGGAGATAAGGCTTTTAGCCTGGTGGTCAGTTGGCCAGAGCAAACACATGAGATTCAAAAGGGGAAAAAGAAATCCACAGTGAGTTTGTAGCCCTTGTTTCTCTCACAGACAGAAAAGACAGAGGGAAGCGAGGACCTCTGTTTCCTCAGTAAGGAATGTGGCCCGTGATGCCTGGCGCCTCTTCCAAATACGGCTGCTGTTTCCTCCATCTCACAGGACATGTGGCACTCTGGAATGGGTCCGGGGACCATGGGGTCAACTTGCCTATCTATATCGGCCGTCCCAGCAAAGGTGGGCATGAGCCTCCTGAACCGAGTTCTGATGGAGGCGGAGAGGCGCTGTGCCTTCCTCACCACGCAGCAGGATCTTCTCGGTTCAGGGGGGCTCCTAACCTCTGCTGAGTTGCTGGTGCTCACCCCTCACCCCCAACCTCACCACGCCTAAGCATCCTCTCCTGCAACACTAGTGTGTGTGTGTGTGTGTGTGTGTGTGTGTGTGGTGTGTTATGTGAACATGTATAATGTGGATAAATCTCAGGTGTCCTCATGCGCGGCTTTCATGCCATAGCATGAATGTGGAGGTCAGGAGGACAACTTTCTGCACTCCTTCCCTCCATCCATCCCATGGGTCTCCAGGAGTCAATCTCGGGTCCTTGGTCACACGTTCACCCACTGAGCCATCTTGCTGGCCCAACCACCTTACTGTCGGAGACAGGTTTCCTCTCTGAACGTGGAGCTGACCAGTCAGACAAGCTGGCGAGCGAGCTCAGGAGCTTCTCAGCACTGTGCTCGTGGTGCCGCCACCACAGCTGACCTTTCGCGTGGGTTCTTGGGATCTGGACTCAGGTCTTCAGGAATGTTCCTGCCTGAACTCTCTCCTTGGCTTCTGCCTCAGGTTCGAACACATCTCTAGCGGCCCAACTTCACTGGAGTCTCGGGCTCCACTCAGTCGGTTTCAACAAAAAGAAGCTTGTGACCTCTTCCCCAGATGGTGCCAATCTGATGACCATGTTAAATGCTGGGGTCTCCTGCCAGTTCTACCAAGGGAGGTTGTCTGCATCTGTAGGCATCTGCTCTCTGCAGCTCTGCATTTTCCTGATGGTTGATCTTAACATTTACTGTATTTGTTGTTGTTGTGTGTATGCATATGTATATGTGTATATGTATATGTGTGTGCATATGTATACATGTGTATATGTATATGTATGTGAGTATGTATATGTGTGTATGTATATGTGTGTGCATGTGTATACATGTGTGTATGTATATGTGTGCATATGTATATGTGTGTGCATGTATATGTGGGTGCATATGTATACGTGTGTGTATGTATTTGTGTGTGTGCATATGTATACATGTGTGTATGTATATGTGTGTGCATACGTATATGTGTGTATGTATATGTGTGTGTGCATATGTATATGTGTGTATGTACATGTGTGTATGTATACATGTGTATGTATATGTGTGTATGTATACGTGTGTATGTATATGTGTGTATGTATATGTGTATATGTATATGTGTGTGCATATGTATATGTGTGTGTGTATATGTGTGTGCGCGTATGTATACATGTGTGTATGTATTTGTGTGTGCGTATGTATACATGTGTGTATGTATTTGTGTGTGTGCGTATGTATACATGTGTGTATGTATATGTGTGTGAATATGTATACGTGTGTTTATGTACATGTGCGAGTGCGTATGTATGTGTGTGCACATGTTCAAGCTGTATGTGGAATGGAAGAGCCCCAAACACAATCTGGAGTCAGTTCTCCTTAGCCCTCCTTCTGCATTTATTTCTGTACGTGGGGTTGGGACCTGTAGCTAGGTTGTGGAGCTCATACAGAAGCCGATAAACATAGCATTTAAAAACCTGCCTCATCCTAGAGGTTGCCACTAATTCTGGCCTGATATTTTTTTTTTAAGTCACACACAGAATTGGTATCAGCAAGTCAACACTGGTTTAAGTTTGCTTTCTGGGCAAACTTATACACGTGCATATAGTGGAAAAGAAAATAGCACATGCGCAGATCTTGAGGCACGCTGACAGGATACCTAAAACCTGTTGCTGTGCGTCCTCCTTTTACGGCCCAGGCTCCTTTTCCTCTGTAGTCGGATCTATAGGCTTCTGATGGGAAGGCGCACTCGCTGCTGGCCCTGCGGCTGTGAGGCCATTAGGCAGCTAACGAGCATTTAATTCAATAATGTAACTCATCATTTATCCTGCTTTTATTTATTTCAAAGAATATCTGGTGGTCAACTTCAGGTAACCCTAATATGACAACATCAAGTATTTGCTTAAAAACTAAGACTGTAAACTTTTCTTGAGAAAACACCAACAAGAGGCACTGATTTGGGGACAATTGCTTAGATCCGTATGGTAACTGTTGGGGGTTAGTGGTAGCTTATCCGGTGACCCCTATGGTAACTGTTGGGGGTTAGTGGTAGCTTATCCCGTGATCCCTATGGTAACTGTTGGGGGTTAGTGGTAGCTTATCCCGTGATCCCTATGGTAACTGTTGGGGGTTAGTGGTAGCTTATCCGGAGACTCAAGGACACACATGTGCTCGCACACTCATCTAAACACACGTGCCTACACAAACGTGCACACATACTCACACACACGCGCACGCACATACTTACACATGTATGAAAATGCATTCTTACAGACGAGTGCACACACAGTTTTGTTTCTAAATGAAACATCACTTCTTTTAATTATGTTGGTTAGTTTTTTTTTTTTTTAATCAATTTGACACAAGCCAGAGTCTTCAAAAAAGAAAAAAAAAAGGCAACTCAACTGAGAAATGGCTCCCCCTAGGCTGACTTGTGAGCAAGCCTATATGGGGCACTTTCTTGATTGCTGGTGGATGTGGAAAACCCAGCCCACTGTGGGAGGAGCCACTCCTGGGCAGGCAAAAACAAACCAAAGCAGCAGCCCTGGGGAGCAAGCCTGTGAGCAGTGTCTCTCTGTGGCCTTTGATTCAGCTCCTGTCTTCCGGCTCTTGCCTTGAATTCCTACCTTGGCTCTTCCCGGTGATGGACTACAGCGAGGAAGCTGAAATACACCCGGACTCCTCAGGTTGCTTTTGGCCACGGTGTTTTATCCCAGCAATAGAAGCCCAGACTAAGACAGACACACTGCCAATCACGATAACTACATATACACATACGTCTCCATACATATGTGTAAGGCCAGGGCTTTAGGCTACATGTCTGTGAAATAGGTACCACTTGGGTTCGTTTACAAAAGCTTTGCCAAAGATCAGCCACATTGCCCGGAGAGCTGAAATAATCAGCCCTCGTGCGCTAAAATGCGGGCTCGCCTTGTTTCCTTGTGACGCATGAGTTCAAACTATGAGATTTTAGCTTCACGGTATGGGCCGGAAACAGCTTGGCACGAGGTACGATTCTCTCATGAGCACGCATGCGCCAATCCCTACTGTCCTCTTCCTAGCACGTAGCTTTAATTTAAAATGCTCACACGAAGCAAGATCATTTTTAAATATGTGTCTTCGTACTTTTTACAAAATGTGTTTGGCCATTCGAATGTGCTTGCTGGCACATCCCACAGAAGAGCCTTGTGAATCTGAGGAGCGTCTGTCTGATTTACTCCACCCCGGCAGAGCGGAGTCGGCTGATTTGCTGGGTTCCGATGTGTTAGCTCTGAGCTCGGTGAATTGTTCTTCAGCTTCTATGGCCAGTGTGGCCATAGCAGAGAGTAAAGAATCCGTATCTCTCAAAATAGTCCTGTGAGCCCCCGATGGAGCGACAGTATTGCAGTATTGTGATGTGAGAATTTATGGAGAGCACTACTGCATATTTGGAAGCACAAGCATTTATCACTGATAGCCGCTCTGGAAAGTCTACCCTAGGAGGTGGCTGCTGTTGGGCGTGGTGAGGTCATACACGCGCTGCCTTTCTGGTCTTTCTCACACACACCGTAAGGATATGTTCCTTTGAACTGGAAACTTCTCAGTTAAGACGTGTGCCCATTCATTCTTGCTCTCTCTCTTTCTTTCTTTCTTTTCTTTTTTTTTTTTTTGTTTTTTTTTCGAGACAGGGTTTCTCTATGGCTTTGGAGCCTGTCCTGGAACTAGCTCTTGTAGACCAGGCTGGTCTCGAACTCACAGAGATCCGCCTGCCTCTGCCTCCCGAGTGCTGGGATTAAAGGCGTGTGCCACCACCGCCCAGCCCTTTCACCAGTTCTTCCCTTTCACCTCCTGCGTAGAAGGATGCTGTCTTCGTTCACACCCAGGCACCTCTCAGTTCTACACTTGGGAACCTAAGACTTGTGGGACTTTTTTGTTTGTTTGTTTGTTTCTTCCTCCTCTGGTGTTAATGGCCTCACTTTCTATTCCAAAACTTGTCTAGGAAGTGGGAGCAACCATAATGAAATAAACTCTTCTTCATTAGATGTGCGCATCAAAGCAGATGCGCACGTAAGACAGCACTGAATGCAGCAGAGTGACATGTGAACCAGGCGTAGAATCTACACTCTGTGAGATGCTCAGGGTTACGCTGAGAAAATCCTCAGGCACTGGCCACAAAGAGGAGCATAGGTCTGAGGTGGGAGTCCCCTCTGTATGCTGTGAATACCATTGGTTAATAAAGAAACTGACTTGGTCTGATAGGGTAGAACAGAGCTAGGCGGGGAAAACTAAACTGAATGCTGGGAGAAAGGAGGCAAAGTCAGAGAGAAGCCATGGAGCCACCACCGGAGACAAACACGCTGAAACTTCGCTGGTAGGCTACAACCTCATGGTGATGCACAGATTAATGGAGATGGGTTAAATTAAGATGTAAGAGTTAGCCAATAGGAATCTAGGGCTAATGGGCCAAGCAGTGATTTACATAATATAGTTTCTGCATGATTATTTCAGGTCTGAGCTGCTGAGCAGCCGGGAAACGAACAACCGGCCTCCTTACTACAGAGGTCATTGTCATTTGGTCCATGCTTTAACACATCCCACATGGTACCATCGTCTATATGTGAGATTGTTGGTTGGGTCTCCCAGTGTCTGAAACGTTTGTGCTTTTCAACATGAAACTCAATCCTTAAAACAAGGAGATGCTTGACTGTGTGGGGCTTACAGGACCTGAGGCCAGGGGAGGAGCTGTCGCCCCACACCTTGTACCATGATCAACCCAGCCATCGGGAACCATCCGCGTGGACAAACAGAATCATCGGCCCGTGTAAAATCAGTAGTAGTTTTCAGATGATCACAGCTGAATTTAGAGGAGCTAAACAGTTGCATACTGTGATTCCGCTGCAAAAGAATGAAAAGGGTTTTTTGGTTTAACTTAAGCAAGTAAGTGAATTGCTAATCTCTTACACAGTTCCAAATTGCATATAGGTAGATGTAAGCTTGATAAGTATAGAAAGGAACGATGTAGCTGTGTGTGCGTGTATTGACAGATTTGGTGGTAAATCACATGCCCTGGTTATTGATATACTGTTATACCTTCTTGAGGATTGTTGTATCCATACAGAGCTGGAATTGATTCAAAATGTGGAAATTAGGAAAACGTGGACTGAGAGCTGTTTGAGAGGCTGAAGGAAGAACGTGACTCCGGCCCCCATTTCCTGCATCTTACGATGTTCTCATAGCTTTCTCTCAGAGTACAGTTAATTAGATGTAACCAGAGTGCCCGTGTACTGAGTAAGACATTGTTCCTCTGATGCCTGGCATCCATGGACATCATTAAGAAACTTGGGTAAAATTATTTATCACCTCCCACCCTCTAGTTGTGGAGGTCTTTCCATCACCAAGGATGACATCTGAGTCATATGTCAACTTGAGTCACCTTAGAGCAAAGTGAGTCACTAAGCGTTGGTAGAACATGCGTCAGCCCACGTAATGCAGAGGCCCAAATCAGCCTAGGAAATGTAAAGGGTGTAGCAGACAGAAAAGATACAAGCTCCTGCAGCCTCTACTTTAATGTCCAAAAAGAGCAAATGACATAATGACTAAGACGATCCATTAGACTTAAGGAAGTTGGGTAGAAATAAGCAGAAGGAAGAGAAGGGCTGGCATGTGTGTATTGTGTCACCATAGGGCTTTTCTCAAAAGGGGGGTATGAGTTAAGATGGGAAACCAATCACAGTTTGCAGAAGAGAGTGTTTGAGGAGCACAAAGAAGGGATGGGATGCTGAAGGCAGCAACCCAGAGGAGTGTGAAAATGGCCACACTGACCAGTGTGTGATGAGAAAAAATGTCCGAGATGACCCTGGAAAAATGTACCCATGGACAATTTACCCGTGAAGCAATGGGTCTCGAAAAAGGGTTGGGTTTCATTCTAAAGTCAAATAATCCGAATCCTGGAAATCTCAAAAGTTGCTCACTCAAAAGAGCTAGGATGGTTGGGACATGTTTGCTTTTTCTGATGAGCGACACATTCACTGTCAGAGAATGTGGGTCCTGGTTTAGGGGACAGTCTGTGAAACTCCATAGAAGTGGTTCTGAAAACTGGAACAAGCTTTCTAAGCCTCCTTTTCCTCTTACAGTGATGACTGCAGCAATAGTACCTACCTCACAGAGTTGTTCTGAGACAGAATGAAAGCTTTCTATGAGTTTTATAATTTAAAATTTATGAATTTTATAATCCTACGTGGTCCATCAATAAATAGTAGGCACTGCTAGTATCAATATTGTTATATTCAAAGTAAGCAAAAGAAAACAGTTTCTAAAGTGGATGCTAATACACATTCTTACTAAGAGAACAGTCATTTAATTGACACGAGGTGACAATCTTGCTTCCGAGAGTTTGTCCCTGCAAACATGCCATGGGTATTTCTTTTCCGGGAAGCACAAGATTGTTTGCATATACACAGAGAGGGCGAGTCTTTAATTCTTCCCATGTTCACAGAGCCCCCTTGTTAAAACCCACCTTTAACAATCATGAATTCAGGTTACAGATGCATCTTACAAGAGGATACCCAAAATGCTCTTGAGTAGTTCATTGGTTATTTCTGCTTAGATCGTACTTCCCATTTCCCTGACGAGCCACAGCGATACTCCAGGGCTTCATTTTGGCTTCAGAGAAAATGACTCAGAGAACAAGACTCAGTGTGGTTTGTGATGGGCTGGGTCCAGAGCTCCGTTGCTTAGAAAAGTGTCGGTGTGGAATCTGTCATCCACCTTTGCCTCCTCACTCTCCAAGGCTGGTTCTTTGGAAGACAAAGCCTTAACTGTCTGTCGGGACTTAGAACACAGTCTGTGTTTGTGCTTCAGGTATCTGCTTAGAATAAGTTCTGTCTTTTTTTTATTATTATTGATTTTTCGAGACAGGGTTTCTCTGTAGCTTTGGAGCCTGTCCTGGAACTAGCTGCTGTAGACCAGGCTGGTCTCGAACTCACAGAGATCCGCCTGCATCTGCCTCCCAATTGCTGGGGTTAAAGGTGTGTGCCACCACCGCCCGGCTTCCCATATTCTATCTTGTGGGAGCCTTTTGGAAGTTAGAATTTTGGTGGACAGTTAAAAAATTAGAGACGTTTATTTGTACAGGCTAGTCTGTCATATTCCAAAACCTGGTTGAAGCTTCTCCCATGAGCTAATTCTATAGTAATTAACTATCATTAAACTGTTAACAATGGGGGCTGGAAAGATGGCTCAGTCATTAATACACGGGCTGCTCTTGCAGAGAGGACAGGGGTTTCATTTCCAGTACCCACATTGGGTGGCTCACAATAGCCTCTATTTGCAGCGCTAGACCTGATGTTCTCTCCTGGCTTCTGTGGCACCTGCAATTCCCACATGCACATACCCACAGGAAGAAACAAACAGCATATAATTTTTTTTTAAAAAAAATCTTGATAAATGTACAAAATGACCATTTCTGTTATCCCATTACTTTTCCTAGTTACTGACAATTTTCTTGCCATTTTCCCAGTGATATGGCCCAAGTGGAGGCTCCAATCTGCTTCAAAACCCACATATTTAAACCCTCAAATGGCTATGTGAGTCACTGTTCTAAAAAACGGAGGAAGTCGGGAAATGCCATCCTCACACTTGTGTTCACAGTGGCCGTGGAAGTCCACGGTGACCATGGTGACGCAGTGGTAGAGGTGACGGAAGGTCTCACCAGCAGTGGGACACCCCCAAAGCACTGCTTCACTCAACAGCAGCTAACTGCACCCCTGGTGAGAGACCTCCCTTAAGGCCCCTCATCACTCCCCAGCTGCACAACTCAGAGGTGGTGTGAGTCACAACTGGGTTCCTTTCTCTGTATGGCATTGCCCTGATGCATCAATCGCCCAAATCAGTCAACCACCTGCCCATAGCATTCCCACTGTTCTTAACTCTTTAGTGGCTTGTGGTGCATTTGAAATTTAGTGTTCCTTCTTATGCCACTTATATTAATGCCATCCCCAAAGTCTTCCGATATTTCGATGTCCCCCAAACCCTCTGATCACTCAAAACTCAACTTATTTTTTATCCTTTTAAAGAGATTGACAAAGTCTCTAGTGGACGTTGGGTAAGAACAAGGGGCTAAACAGAATTAGAAGTTGTGCTCTTTGGAAGAGATCCTTTTTGGCCTTTTGTACCACCATTGGATTGGTGAACCAAATAGGAGCACTCATAGATACATTCCAGGAAATCAGAAAAGTGGGTTTAGTTTTTAGGTGAGAAATAATAATATTTTCTTCTTGAAACCTTCATCTCAAACTAAGTGGATGTTATGAAAACACATAGATGGATTCAGGATTTCCACTACTCATATAAACTTGTGAGTTACACATACAATGTTGGATGTATTTATCAAGGTAATGATTCTGCTACTTTAGCATTGCAAGCAATAAGCATGGTAAGGGCTCAGTCAATGAAAAGTCACTACAGTCCAGGCCATGACGGCACATGACAACACATAAAACTTCCACCACTATAAATCTATGGGACAAAGTTCACACTCTCGCTCACTGTCTGAACTGCTCCTTGGGCTCTTCTATTTGATTGCTAAATTCCTCGGTTTTTAAAACTGTTTTTACTAACAAAATAAAGGGGTTCATCGCGATATTTTTCTGTATGCATATAGCCTGCGCTGCTCAAATCGGGCCTCTTTTCCTCCGCTCCTAGCATCCTCTCTCCATTGTTGTCGCCATGCCAACCTTCTTTTAGCATCCATGTGTGAGAGACAACGCCTGGTATTTGACTTTCTGTCTGGAATTTTTTTTTCTTGCCATGATACCCTCCAGGCCCACCAGTGCGGTAACAAATGGCAGGGTCTCCTGGTCTGAGAAGAGGAATAATGCAGCATTTACTCACTGGCCTGGTTTGATTGTGAAGCGCCCCTCAGGCTCAGGTAACTGAGCAGTGGGACTCTAGTGGCTGGCCATCTTAGGAGAGATTAAGCAAACTTAGCAGCCAGGCCTTGCTGGAGGAAATTTATCACTGGGAGCTGGATTTGAGAGCTTGGAGCCACACTTACATCACATTCTCTCTCTGCTTTCTGCATGGGGGTGAGGATATGATCTCTCATGCACTGCTCTCATCGCCTGCTTCCATGCCGTCCTCACCGTTGGTGACCCTCGCCCTAGAACCTTAAGCCCAGTTAAACTGTTTCTTCCTGGACTTGCTTCTGACTGTGATGCTGTATCACAGCTCCGGAAGTCACTAACACACGCACAAACACACGCTTGCTTCTGCCCCAGGAAAGTCACTAACACACGCACAAACACACGCTTGCTTCTGCCCCAGGAAAGTCACTAACACACGCACAAACACACGCTTGCTTCTGCCCCAGGAAAGTCACTAACACACGCACAAACACACGCTTGCTTCTGCCCCAGGAAAGTCACTAACACACGCACAAACACACGCTTGCTTCTGCCCCAGGAAAGTCACTAACACACGCACAAACACATGCTTGCTTCTGCCGCAGGAAAGTCACTAACAAACGCACAAACACACGCTTGCTTCTGCCCCAGGGAAGTCACTAACACACGCATGAACACACATACGAACTCGCGCCCCATCCCCCCCTTCACCTGTTTGTATAGGATGAGGAGCTAGGTTGCCTCCCATCTTCGCTGTTCTTTGATCATCGCTGTAAAGAATGGTGGAGTATGGATGTATTTAAGAGGTCATGACTCATTTCCCGTGGGTACGCACCCAGAAGACGGCATCACTGGTCCACACGGTGGTTCTATTTTTAATTCCTTTTCAGGTCTCCATATTGTTTTCCATTAGGAAGGCTCGTCCTATAGTGCCCAGGGGAATCTTACCCATACCGTTGCCAATACCTGGGATGCCTTACCTTTTGGGAATAACTACGCTCACACTCTTGAGTTAGAGTCTCATCATGGGTTTGCATTTCTGGGATGCCAAGAAGTGTTGCTTGACTTTCCCTGATCCTAGACTTTGCCATGTCTGTTTTAATGATTTGTTTATTTTTTTTATTTTATGTGTCTGAGTGTTTGCCTGCCTATACGTATGTCCGTGTACCATGTGAACCCTCGGTTACTTTGCAGGTCAGAAGAATGTGAAGGGTAAGGAGAAAGGATAAATAGTTATAGGCATTTGGGAGCCACCATGGGGGTGCTGGGATCAGAACTCAGGTCTTCCCGAGAACAGCCAGTGCTCTTACCTCCAGGGCCCTCTCTCCAGCCCTGACCTTTGCTCACTTCCTGATCTGGTTTTATGTTTCATGCTATTAATTGCACTGGTTCTTTATAAAATCGGTGTGAGGTTTGGTTCATAGATAGGTTTCCCAACTTGTCGGTCCCCTTATTTATTAATTTGTTTGTTTGTTTTTGTCGATTGCCTCTTTTGCTGAGACAGAACTTTTGTTTTCTTTGTGTGACTGTGAGGAAAATGACTCCCAAGGTCAGTGCCAAGGAGCTTGTTGTGTTTAGAATTTTATACTTTTGTGTCAATTTTTGTGTTTCTTGTAGGATAAAAATCTAATTGCAGACCTTAGGTGCAAAAATACCAGTCTCTGAATGACTATCCATTGGAGAGACCACCTTTGACTCATAGGGGCCTTTTGGTTGTCGAATCTTAGCGGACCATGTAGACTTGAATTTGAGGGTTTTATATTTTGTTTCATTTTCTATGTATTTTGTGTATAGCAATTTGGTAATCATAGACTTATAATGTAATTTTAATTTGGGAATGACAATGAATCCAGGTCACTTCTCAGAATTGTTTTGTGTTATTTTCAGTTCTATTTGAGTTTGAATTTGGGGATTATCCTTCCTATTTGTATAAAGAATGCTAGTGAGTGGTTTTTTTTTTCTTTAATTAGAGATTGCAATGAGTCCATACATTTTCTCAGGATCTTGGACACTTTAACAATAGTAATCTATCCTTTCATGAACACAGAGTAACTTTCCATTCACCGTGTCTTCTTGAGTTTTCTTCATCAGTATTTTGTAGTTTCACTGTAAAACTTAAGAATCTGCATTAATCATTTTAAAGATTAAATACCCTCGGTGGAGAATATTTGATTACCTCTACACGATCTGCATGGGTTAAGATTTAAAGGCAACGACCAAGATATCAAAACCTGCCAACTCTCTCCCAGCCATTGATAGCCCTTCGTCTCTTCATGACTGTCGTTCTGGTTATTGGCATGGAGTTACCCATTCATTAACGTCCGGTATAGATATCTAGGAATAGCTCTTGACATCCCGTTTCTGAAGTTTGTCTAGAGACAGGTGGTGAAATATACTGGGAAAGCACAGGTTCCCGAGCTTCAATGGAGACACTCACTTTGGCAAAGGCAGAAGACACGCTTCTGGGTAGGTTGACAGGAACGCCTCACATGTGGCTGCTACCGGGAGTCGCCAAGTCACAGAACCGTCACATTCTTGGTACACCGAGGCGCTTCAGACAGCCGATTAGTGTAAGCAGTGTTTTGGAAAACCATCGACAGTCAGCTACTGTTCTTTCAAACACCGTTTTGTAGCTCTGACAGAAACTTGGTTTAACTTACAGAGGGAGAGGGAGAGACAAAGAGAGATGTCGTGTGAACTGCCCAGCGGAGAGAGGCAGAGCCCCTCATTTACGCGTCGAGCGTGACATGGTATTAACCTTCCTGATGGACATGTGTGATAAAGTGACATGTCACTGGAAGGGGGGGGTGGATGTGACGCTGCACCTGGATGGGGATGAAACAGTTGCCTGAATACGGCTCTATTATTGCAGTTTGCAAACCTTGAGTAAACTCAGTCAGCGGTTGTGTAATTGGTTATTCAATCCCGACCCTTGTTCACAGCTCCAAGCCAGGAACACTGAGACCTGTTGCCAATTTGACTGAATATAGTGACTGTACTCGGCCAGGGCCTAATACTGGAGCCAGGCCTTTTCCTGTGGGCCGGTTTCCACCATGTCTGAGGCTGGCTCGGTGACAGTAGGTCTTTTGTTGTGTGAGCCTGGCTGCTGCTCCCCTTCTTTGCAAAAATGTCTAACAGCTACACAAATAGAGAAGATAGGAGAAGGGAGGCAGATCTCTGAGGGAGCCTGACGCAGTCCTCAGTTCTCCCGCTGCCCTTCTTTCTGTGGGAAGAAGGTGGGGGAGCCGGCTTAAGTCAATTCAGGCGAGGACACAGAATCCGCGTCTAGAAAACAAGCGAACCTCCGTGGTCTCCCTCCCCCCGTGGAACATGATCTGTGTGGAGACATTGCGTGTAGAACTGGACTCACGAACATGCGTGAAGGCATGTTTACCTTCCCTCTTTTCTCCTTTGAGAATCTGTGAACGAAGAAGGTGGATTTTGCTGAGCACTCCGTTATGCCTGAAAGATATAGTGTGTTTACAAACCTGTTATATATTTAACTTCGCGAAGCAGGCACCGCACCGTTCTGGCTGTGCACACTGGACTCCGGCCAGTAGACTAACCACTCACTGAGTCAAGTCTAGTAAAACTCAGGGAAAAGCCAGCAGACTCTGATTCGAAGCTCTGAGCTGCAGAACGCCCCGTCCTCTTGACAAAGGGCTTCCTGAAGGAATCTCTGCGAGATGTGCCGTATTTGTCAGTTAGGTGAGATGGCCCGAGAGGCCTGAGTCCCAGCCCACATCAGCGACACTTCTGTGGTAATGCCACTTCTGCGTGCAGGCTGGGACAGCTCACCAAGTGTGTGACTCACAGAGCAAAG
>JAQHUG010000222.1:2212369-2247532 GCA_028555095.1 Dicrostonyx torquatus | reverse complement strand
ACCTTACTGTTTCGCATCATATATTTTAAAACCCCAGGCTGGTCGATTCCTGATGTGTGTGTGTGTGTGTGTGTGTCCTCCTTAGAATGAGCCCATAACATAGGTGCAGTTACACGTTCTCAGACTTCTGGTGACTGTGGAGTAAATGAGAGGACAGGCGTAGAAACAGTTGTGCAGTCCAAAGACAGAGGCCACTCAGTGTGGATATTTGGATCCTTAGCCATCCCTGGACTTGACAGCCCCGAGTTAGACGTATTTCTGATTTTCCATTTACACAAACACTGTCCCTCCCTTCCTCTCTCCCTCCCTCTTTCTCTCTTTCCCTCCCTCCCTCTCTCCCTCTCTCCATCCATCCCTCCCTCCGTCTGTCCATCCATCCATCCCTTCATCCCTCCATCTGTCCCTCCCTCCTTCCCTCCATCCCTCCCTCCTTCCCTCTTTCTCTTTTTCCCTCCCTTCCTCTCTCCCTCCCTCTTTCTCTCTCTCCCTCCCTCCCTCTCTCCCTCTCTCTCTTTATCTCTCCATCCATCCCTCCCTCTGTCTGTCCATCCATCCATCCATCCCTTCATCTCTCCATCCATCCCTCCCTCCATCTGTCCATCCATCCATCCATCCATCCATCCATCCATCCATCCATCCATCCCTTCATCCCTCCATCCATCCCTCCATCCATCCCTCCCTCCTGTATGCTAAGAGTCAACTTGAAGCAGCTCTCTGAAAGCCTTATATCTTCAGGCTTGTTAGTAAGGAGGCCAAGAATGTTCTGCAGGTTCCACAAATCTGGCCGCTGTTTCTTTAACTCTGCAACTTAGACAGAAGTCTTCTGTCCCTTTATGAGGCGGCGACAGGAGATATTTTGTCTAGCTGCAAGGGAAAGGCATTGCCAGGGACCTGGCAGACAATAGCCTTAAAAGTAAAAAGGTCTCTTTCTGGAGCAGGGAGGCTCAGGGGCCATTGTTCGTCCACAGTGGATTTCTATTGCCGCATTCCTTCTCTGCAGAGGTTTGTTAGCTTTTAATGACTGACAGAACTCTCTGACAAATACCATACTGGCCATGCCCTGTTTACACACTACTCAGGCAATTTTTTTTTTTGAGCTCTGAATAAAGAAACAGTGGTGTATGTTTGACCTACTCTGGTAAGGTTTAAGAACTGATTTTCCCAGTGCTCATTCGGAATGTAGACATACTGAAGTTGAGTGCAGAAGGGTTTTCAACTTGCTTTAAACATCATGATGCAAGTGGAAACACCGATTATAGCACCAGTCTGCACTCTGGCTGACCACCGCGTTGCTATTGTCATTTCCAAAAGATGAGATGGAAAACCAGGGCTATATATTTTAGGAAAATGTACAAAGTTCATTCCTTCATGATGAAAATTAGAAACGGGTATTTCGTGACAAGGAGAAATATGCATTTCAGCCACGTAGCAGGCATGGTACATACACCTATATATGGACAGGATTTAAAACAATGACTGTTATCCTTTGCCATTTAAATTCCAGCTATCATTTTCAATACCTTAGAAATATTCTGTACTTAACTTCTGCCTCACTGAGACCCCTAAGACAGGCGGTCTCTCTGTTGAGTTAGCAAGTCATCCCTTTCTGTTCCTCCTGGGGGGCCAGTAATCATTGGAACACACAGAAATGCGTGATGGTGCAGACAGCAACATGTGTCTCAGACCCAGGATAACAGGTGTAGCGCTGTCATTTAGAGGAGACACAGGGCACACAGGGCACAGTCACCTTCTGGGAGTATGAGTGCTTGTTTTGTTTCCTAACTGAACCCACGGCTGACTGTAGATCTGAAATGTTTTGTCACTGTAGGCACTGTCGCTGCATCCCCGGCCAGACGCCGACAGGGGCGAACGTACAGCTCCATTGTGTGGACCCGAGTCTAATGTGCGCTGCCTTTATTACAGTTGTATTTACTTATAGCGAAGGCTCAGGACAAAAGGGGAGGGCCGAGCCAGGGATGGACAAACGCAAACCACGCTCTGTCACTCGTGACCTTGCTCTCGAAAATGTGTCCATCCTGGCCCGACCTGGGGCATTCGCAAAAAGCATGATACAAATCTGAAGCTAGCAAACAATGCGTTTCCATTAGAGACATCACTCGCTTCGCCCGATTTGGCCGTCTTTGAACAGCGCCTTTTATGTCAACCTTTTTGTTTGTTTGTTTGCTTTTTATTTATTTTTCTTTCCAGAATTCACTGTGTACGCGCAAATCTTGCCACGGCGCGGTGGTTGCCACCACACGATGTTACACATATTATAAAGTGCACGGAATTGTAAACACACAGAGGGACGTAATTACATGCAGCAGGTTTAAGGGCTAATTCTTTGCCTCTTTTTTTTTTTCCACTCCGCATTTTATCAACATAATTATTTTGTGACTACAGACTAACACTCTGAAATTGACAAGCATCCATTATAGCAAGAATTTGTCCACCAAATTTAAAACAATGAGCTGTGGGTTCACACAAGCCCATTATCATAAAGAATTAGCATGGCTTTGTTCTGCAAGGGGAAAAAGCTAATGATTTTGAAACAGCAGGTGACCAAACACACACACATGCTCTCTCTCTCTCTCTCTCTCTCTCTCTCTCTCTCTCTCTCTCTCTCTCTTAACTCCCTGTTATCAGTTTGTTGATGAAGTCATTATGAACTGGGGCCAGGACCGCAATGGCCTTATTCTTAGCAGACAGGTTTCCATGAGCCCGCGGCCAAGGGGCCTGCCTGTTTGCTTATAGCTGTCTTTTTTTCTTTACTTAGATACCCCCAGTATTGAGAAGCTGCTCTCAAAGGACTGGAAAGACAAGCTCCTGGCAATGGGATCAGGGAACTTCGGAGAAATAAAAGGTAGGAAGTATGCGCTGCTCTGACCGGAACACTCAGAAATGAAGCTTAGCCTTTCTGGAACACTTCTGTCCCAGGCCCTCTGCTTCCTGCATGCTCCCGGGCGGGCCTTCCTACTAGCCACAAGCAGACCTAGTCTCTCTGGGTGTCCTCCAGGCACTGTGTAGGATCAAGGATGGGGTTTTGGTTTTCTTAACAGCACAAACCCACTCTCTCTGTGGCTTACTCTCCTCCTCTTCTTTGACTTGCGCGACTAATTTCAAAGGTAGGAATACATCAACAGCATGGGGAGGTTAGAAGCTACAGTTCATATTCTATGTCTGTATGCATGCTTAGAGCGGACAGCTGGAGCCCATCATGATGAGCAAGGCAGGCGAAGTACAAGGGTGTTTCCAATCAGTGTCTACAACATTATCTTTGAGCTTATTGGAGTCAGCAATTACAACTAGTAAAAGCTCTCTGTGGACTTCAGAAAACATTGAATATTCATATCTTAACAAACTTCCAGTAACAAGGGAGCAGATTTGATTTTCTCGTGTAGAAATGGAAGCAGATGACCCTTTCAGTTACTTCTAAAGCAGCATTTCTCAGAGTCTGGGGCAGCCCACTGCACCCTGTTGCTGCCAGTGTGGTACTTGCAGTCCTAAATTCTAAAGCAGTATTAACTTTGGGAGTGTCAAGACGCTCGGTCAGCAACAGCATCACATCTGCTCATGCACTGTGGCGCTTATCTTCAACAGGTGCTGAAATACATTTCAAACATCTACCAGTTAAAATCAGTATACACATATAAGCACGTGTCTAGTCTAAGTGACCTTGTGGTGTATGAATCGAAGTCATAGTCTCTCCTGTAAGGCTCTGTTCCTTCCAAGTATCCTGGAGTGAAGCAAAACATTTGTCTTTTCAACTCTTCATATATATATTGATATTACTATTACATGTCTGAAATTTACATTTAGCACCTGTTTGAGAATAAGGTCCACAGTTCATAAGCAAACTCTTTTTTTTTCATATCTGACTGGGAAGTTCCAGAAAACCATTTGAGTGATGATTTACTTGTTCGTCAGTCATTAGAAGCTGCATCCATTCTGGCTTTAGAGGCCGAGACTGGGGAGTGAGATGACAAGTTTGATGACCAGCATATATCTGGGAGGAAGTTGAAATGAACAATTAGCATGCCTCGGAAGCTTTCCAGAACTTGAGGGTAACACAAAGGGAAGCGTAACCCTCGGGGATATCAAGCCCTTCACCCTTTTGATGGATTTTTAAGCATGACCCCCTCGGTGAGGGACGTACAGTCCCTGCCTCTGTCTTCCACTACTGACCTCAGCCACCAAGAGTGGAGCCAGAGGAGTGCCGGTTTCAAGCCTTGCAATCCAGTTCCTCCTTCTCTTCCCTCACAAGTCAGACTTGAAAGCCCTGGTGGCAGTGATGCTAAGCTTAGATAGAGGCTCTGTGCAGTCCTTTGAGCCTTGCCCGGGGGCTGCTTTAGGGTGCTCCAGTGCAATCACAAAAGAAGTTTCTGTCTTTAATTCTGAGTTTTTAAAGCTTTGCATTCAGAGACCAAGTTCAGTTATTGTCCTCTGGTTCTGTTAAAAGAAGAAGAAGAAGAAAGCTGTTTCCAGAAGCATTTTTGAAAGCAACTGTGTGTCTTTTTTTTCTGCCGGGGGAGATGGTTATTAGGTGTTCGGCTCAGGTTTCCCAGTGAAGTGGGGGAAACGGCAGGCATTGAGTTGACCGCGTGTGACAGTCACAATTGCAGGTCATTGTTCACGGGTGCAGAGGCTACAATAGAAGATTGCCTCTGGGGGTAAATGAATTTGGGGGGTTAGTGCCCAGGAATGTGGTTTCTTGCCACCTCAGAAGCAGTCAGAGAACAATGGCTGCCTTGTTTCTGCAGCCGTTTTATCCTAGGCAGAAGAAGGTGTAAGACTCACACATTTGTCTACTGTTTCTGGCTGGGAGACCGAAGGGTTGGGCTTTGAGTGTTCTTTCAAAATAGGAAAACATGACTGGGTGGTTTGGCCATGATCATTTTAAATAATAGATTAGAACTTTGACGTATGTCAGGGTGGTGTTGCCCACTCCACAGCAGTTACCGCATCTCCTCAGATGAGGAGAAGGGCCTCTCTGCTTCTCTTGGCCAGTTTTATTTAAATTTTATTGACTCTCAGAAAAAGAGGAATCAGAGAGGGGGAGGGGGAGAAAGAGAGAGAAAGATGGAGGAAGAGATATGAGTAGGTTTGGGGGACTGGAGTGAGAAGGGGATAGGAATTATTGACTGAGGTTTCTGTCCTTCCCAGTTCTGCAGCCATTAAGTGTTGGCAGAGGGGCCACTTGTTGGTTCTCAGCTGCCCAGCTAGCTTAGACCCGAAATAATCCCACAGAAACTATATTAATTAAATCACTGTTTGGCCCATTAGCTTTAGCTTCTTATTGGCTTACTCGTACATCTTAATTTAACCCATTTCTATTAATCTGTGTATCTCCAAGTGGCTGTGGCTTACCAGCTAAAGTTCTGACATGTCTGACTCTGGTGGTAACTCTGCCTTCTTCTTCCCATGCTACAGGTCAAGCATGTTTCTTTATTCATTAACCAATAAAATCAACACATAGACAGAAGGACCTCCCACACCAGTTAAGTCACAAAGAAATCACAGAGAGGCTTACATTAATCATAAGCTGATTGGCCCAGTAGCTCATGCTTCTTATTAATTAATTCTTATAACTTACATTAGGCCATAATTCTTGTCTATGTTAGCCATGTGGCTCGGTACCTTATTTGTCAAGGCAGCCACATCTTGCTTCCTCTGCATCTGGGTCACAACTGCAGACTATGCTTCCCTCTTCCCAGCATTCTCATTGCCCCAACTCTACTTCCTGCCAGCTATTGACCAATCAGCATTTTATTAAAAATAATGCAAGTGACAGGATAAAAGACCATTGTCCTACAGCATTTCCCCCCATTTTTTAAATAAAAACTCTGAATCTAATATCCTTTGTTTAGCTTTTCTCTTGACCATTATCCATAACAACTTGTAACCAACAAAGGAAAATATCCATATCCATTTTTTGGAATGTGGGCATAGTTTTCCAGGCTACTTCCTGCTGATGTGGGATGCTGATAATACTATCTCAAGTAAAACAAAGCACGAGGTGGGTTGAATATATAGGGCTAGAAGGGCAGAAAGGAAGGCTGAGGCCATATGTAGCTAATATTGCAGTGAATTTATGGGGCCGTGATCCCCTGCAGCAATGGATTACTCATGTCAACATTTCTGCAGTCCCAAAAACTCATGTTTCTGGGAAGGATATTATAAGATATCATAAATGAAAGTCACCAGCCATTCAGGCTGTACAAGAACGCAAAACAACTAGCAAACCTTCAGAGGTACTAACAGCTTTGCCTTTAACTGAGAAACTCATATAGGTTCAACAATGGCCTTTAACAGAAGACAAACTGCAGGCTTTACAGCATTAAGATACTTACCATATCGAAGAATCAACCAGTCCTTGGAATTCAGTCTGTATTTATTGTTAAAAAATCTGGAAAATGGAGAATGGTGACAGATCTAAGAGCTATCAACAAGGTTATCCAACCTATGGGTCCTCTATAGTCTGGAATTCCTCTGACTTCTCTATTAGCAAAAGAATGGCCTCTTATAGTTATTGATTTAAAGGATTGTTTCTTCACTATACCTTTACAAGAAAAGGATTGAGAAAAATTTGCCTTCACAGTGCCTACTTATGATAATTCTCAGCCTATTAGGAGATACCAGTGGACCGTCCTCCCACAGGGAATGTTCAGTAGTCTAACCCTATGCCAGTACTTTGTAAATCAGCCATTGGAAATAATTCATAAGGAGTTTTCTAATTCTATAATTTACCATTACATGGATGACGTTTTGTTATCTGATTCAAATGCAGATCATTTAGAAAGAAATGTTTGAAGAAGTAAAAATGTTTTGTCTGAATGGGGATTATAAACTGCTCCTGAAAAAATACAAAGAGGAGATTCTATCAATTACCTGGGTTACAAAATAGGTTTACAGAAAATTAGAACACAAAAGGCACAAATAAGGAGAGAGCGATTGCAGACTCTTAACGACTTTCAAAGATTGTTAGGAGATAGGGAATGCTTGTAGATTCAACAATGTGGCCAAGTCTGCACTGCTTTCCTCAGTACTTTAGCTGTATGGTGCTGATCCATGAAGTACTTTGCAGGTTTTTCCAACACATTAGTAGAGTCACAACTTGGAGAAGTTTATGAAAAGTGCTTCTTACTATAAGTATTCAAAAAGAATAAGTGGGAAGCTTTTCCCATAGGAAGAATAAATATGATACATTGGTTATCCATAAGTAATTGTATTTAGACTCTATCTCACTTTTTTTCTCAAGAAACTGTTAGTAAAGGTCGCTGGCCTCTGAGAGAATAAAGTTACTCATCTCTCGCTTTTACATTTATTTTACTATGTGCGCATGCATCTGCACTCATGCTTGTGTGTAGGTCATGGATTCGTAGATGTCAGCCCTCTCCTTCCCTCAAGTAGGCTCTTGAGCCCAGGCTTGGCAGCAAGTGCATTTACCCACAGAGCCTTGGCACTGACCCCTCATGTTCCCTTTATAAAACACCAGAACATTTTGCCTGGCACCGTACCACTTCAGAGATGGGGCACATTCAGGTTTTTAAGATACAGTAGAAGTAACCTTCTCATGCACACATGGAAGGCACCCAGGTTCTAGTTTTGAGGTATCCGTTGGCCTGCAAAGCTCAGTCAATGTCAGCCAGTCAGTTCGTGCTATACTCTGAGGAGCTGCCTGAGGAAATGGTTTCTTCCCTTCTCCTCAGATACATTGTGTCACTGGGCAGCTCTCAGAGACTTTCTATGTCATCTGCAGCAGAAGCTCTGAGTAGCAGTGGTGGCCAGGGTAATAAATGCCTTTTATAGGCCAGTGGTGATTGTGGATGGGGAAGTGGTGAGAGTATCCCAGCTGGCTACCAGTGGTACCCACAGTATTTCAGCTAGCATGGAATTCCATGACACCAAAAATCAGTGAATGGGCCCTTCACCTGAGGACGGAGTCTGGGAACCCATGGTGACTCTGACTAGTCTAAACAGGCCATGCATTTTCAGCCAAGCAGACACCCCATCAACTGCAGACTCTGCATCATTAACTTCAGGCACTGCATCAGCTTCAGGCACTGCATCAACTGCAGACACTACACCAGCTGCACACACTACATCAACTGCAGACACCATACCAGCTGCAGACACTGCATTATCAAATGCATCAACTACATCAACTGCAGACACCGCACCAGCTGCACAGTGCATCAACTGCACATACTACTCAACTGTCGATACTGCACCAGCTGCACACACTGCATCAACTGCACACACTGCATCAACTGCAGACACCACATCAATTGCGGACACCACATCAACTGCACATACTACTCAACTGTCGATACTGCACCAGCTGCACACACTGCATCAACTGCACACACTGTATCAATTGCACACACTGCATCAACTGCAGACACCACATCAGCTGCAGACAGTGCATCAACTTTATATATCACATCAACTGTAGATACTGCACCAGCTGCACACACTGCATCAACTGCACACACTGCATCAATTGCACACATTGCATCAACTGCAGACATCACAACAGCTGCACACTGCATCAGCTGTACACACTGCATCAGCTGCACATACTGCACAGTAATTCTGATGGGCATGTGTAGACTGCAGCACCCATGCCTATGTGCAGTCATCTCACTTATTTCCTCCACTGCTGTGATGAAAATGGGACACTGGAGGCTCACTGGGCAGGGTCCTGGAAGAGTGCAGGACAAGGCCACTGCAGGGCATGTTTGACCAGATCTTTCCTACACAGGATTCAGAAGTTCTTCCTTGAGGCCATGAACTGTTATATGTATAATGTAGAGGGGAATGCCAGCTGAGCTTGACAATATAAAAATATGAATATTTCAGGCCCATAATTTTGCTTATTCTAGACAACAGGTCATTCAGAAAACACTGAACATCTCCGGATTCATGTCAAAAATCCTCTGGGCAATACAATTGACTTTGAGCTCAGGAATTAAACATGGGAGTAGAGTCAATACCTGGATTAAGATAATCTCTCAGGTGATGTACATTTTTGAAACAGACAGGCATATTGAGTATGTGCCTTGAGAGAGATAATTATTCTGTTTAAATAGCATTAAATAACTTGAAAATGAGCAGGCTGAAACAGAAGTCACGAGAATTCGCCCCAAGGACGGGATCTAAGTCCTGGTGAGATAGCTTGGTAGGCTGGTGAATTGCTTGCATCGAGTCCCAAACCCACAGTAAAAAGCTAAGCTAAATGGCCCTGGTGTCTGGGTTGTAACCCCAGCACTTGGAGGCAGACAGGTAGATCCCTGGCATCTTGGGCCAGCTAGGCAAGACTTCTTGACCAGTCCCAGCTATTAAAGGGCCCTGTCTCAAAGACAGAGTTGAACTGTGTCTGAGAAATGACCCAACTCATTTAGAGTTTTGAAAATTTAAAACATATATACAATAACGTCAACGTTTTTATCTGTTCATGCTTGTGTCACCTGGAAAGTTGTCTTAAACCCATCTTTAAGGCCCTGTAGTTGTTAAGGGCCAAAAGCATCGCCCTGTGAGAGTGGCATTTGCACACTGACCTGAAGCTTATAAGTCTGTGCAGTTTCAGGGAGGCAGAGAATGTTTTTGTCCTGTGAGAGCTGCCACACCCTGAAGACGTTTAATGAAGGGTCAGCCAGAAGTAAGGTATATCACACAGAATTATTTACTTCTAAATGAAGTAAATGTTTATGGTTTTTTATCCTCTCAGCTCAATTTCCAGCCTCTGCAGTTGCTTCTAAGTAATGTTTTCACATTTTTCTTAAAATGTATCTTAAAATGTCATGGAGACTGAAGAAAGTCTGGTAGCACAGAGGGTATTGCAGGGGGAGCAGCCCTGCAGTGTGCATAAAAAGGCGACACGCCTGCGCTTTTGGCTGCCCAGTGGTCAGCCTAGCACTGGGTGTACAAGCAAACTTAGGGATGGAAAGAGGGTGCTGCCACCGGATCTCGGAGGTCCCCGAGTGTAGGGTTTTACAGACACTGTGCTGAGTGCGTGACATGGGACAGGCAGAGGACTGCACTGGCAGATCTCAGGGTCCCTGAGTGTGGGCTTTTACATGTGTTGTACTGAATGCAAGATAGAGTCTTCCTTGTGCTTGCTTCAGGTATGAGAGGAAATACTGAAGTCATATTTTATCTAAGTTTATATTAGAAAAAAATAACATCATTAACATTGCTATCCAGCCGCTTTATATAGTTTATAAGCTTGACAGGAATTGAGTTGTAAAATTAAAATAAAGGTAACACCATTTGTATTCCTGCAGATACAGGTTCTTCCAAAGTTTGTGAAATATGATCTGGACTGTTGGATACTCAGTCCTCAGACTCTTCTGGCTTCATGCTAATCCTAGTAAGGGGGCGATGATAAAGCCACAGCAGCGAGCAGTCACGTGACCCCAATTCTTCCAAGTACCTGGGGGAAATCAGGCTTTGTCTTGTGGCTTCCATTTCCTCATCTGCTCTTTTAAGAGAAGTCACTGCTAAGTATTTATTGCTTATCACCCCATAAACAACTTCCTCACAAAATTATTGCGACAGGCATCTTGTCCCAGTTCACAGATTGTTAAAAAATAATAATAACCAGAGACCAATTATCCTAAACCACATACTGGAGTTGTGGTATATATAGCCTGCGCCTTCTGCCTGATGCTCAGTGGTCTATCTTTCATAGCATTAGAATAGACTATCCCTAAAGACCTTTAAATATTGAGAACACTTCTAGGCAGACTGTACATGAAGAGCACCATGAGATTCCAGCCAGAGTAGTTAGTGCCTAGTACTCCCTGTAACACATCCTGGCATCTCTAGTCTCTTCACATGTGGACCTTCCTTCCAGTCCGAATCTTTGAATAAGATTCAGAGGTAAGAGCGGTTAATATCATGGCTGCTCTTCTAGAGGAGCAGGATGTGATTCCCAGCACCTACATGATGGCTCACATCACCTGGAACCTCCAGTTCCAAGGAGTCCTGTGCACTCTTCCAGCCTCCGTCAACACCAGACACGCAAGCGGTACCCAGACATACACGGAGGCCAACCACCCGTTCAATACAATAAAAATAAAATAACACACAAGTTAATTAAAATTTTCATAGCAGATAAAACAGGTACAGAGTGCAATCCAAATACAGCAAATATAATGGGATATTTTGTAAAACTGATTTTTGCATTTTAAGGACATTAAGCAGTTGGGTGCAAACTAGAAAGAAGTTATTTGCATTACAATAAATGACAAAACCAAAGGTAAACATCTGCAAACATCTTTATTGAGGGCTGGGGGATGGCTCAGCAGTTGAGCACACTGGGTCTTGCAGAATTACGGGCAGTTGCGAGCTGCGCTGTGTGGGTGCTGGGAACTGAAATCGGTTCCTCTGCAAGAGGAGCAGGTCTTCCTAACTGCTGAGTTATCTCCCCAACCCCCTTTTTTTCTTTATTTTTTAATTTCAACCACTTTAATAGCTTATTAGGATACAATAAGGATCACTTGAAGGACCATCCTTGTAGGTAGAATTGTGCAACATTTTGACTTTCCTTGGGTTGATTTTGCTCATTGAGCTAACAGATATCAGGTATCCACAAAGCATAGATGCCAGTAGCGCAGAATACAATGATGCCCTGCTATTACAGAACTTCTAATTCGGGGGTAACACAACACACAGAAAGCCAGTAAGAATACAACATAGAGTGCACAACATTGGTTGACAAGGAGCAAGGTGTGATGACCTCTTTAATGTTTAGTGTTTAAGAGAGGTCACTAGAGGAGCTTCCCTTCAAGGTCCATCTTGGGCACCTGAGTGTTTATTTGTTTATCTCTTCCCTATGGAGTTCAGTTATGAGCAACCGTCCTTTCCTGGGTAACCCTGTACCTAGCACTGACATTTAGTACTGGATGAGTCTCACGGGAGCTGTGCTATAGCTATGACTCAGTGAAGGGAAGAAGCCAGTCTGGGAAGCAGTTGTCTCCCTGGGTACCATCATCGTGGTCAACTTGAGGCTACAAATGTGACAGTTTGATCCCATGGGATGGTGCTGCCTTGGGACACTGTGGTCATCTTAGTTTATCCAAGTACGGCCTGGGATGTTCCCACATGCCACAATCTACCTCAAGACTTGGTTCTTAGAACAAAGCCCCGATGTTCAGCTCTGCATAACGACAACCCTCAGAGGACCAAGGGAAACTATGAAATTTCGTGAGACATTGGTGAGGTATAAATCCTGAGGGGGACCCTCCCGCATCTAGTGGAGGTAAGGCGATTCTTGTTCTGAGTTGTGCGACATGCTTTGATGTCCTCTTCCAAGCTTAGGACACTGAACATTTGCCTGGGCTGTGGGTTTTCCTGGGGAAAGCAATGGACTCTGGGATACGGGAGAGAGAACTACTACACAGATGATGGGAGAGAGGCGGGTCAGGGGTCGGCAAGTGGTGGCAGAGATGAAGACCCGTGAGAAGATGCGTGCTCAGTGCCAGGGTCAATAGGATCTCCCAAGTGTTTGACAAGAAAAATGACATGGACGAAGAGTGAAGAGGAACACCTCACTTCAGGATAGGCTGGGGCTGGGTCCCCACTGAGGCAGGGGCATTGGAGTTGGGGCCCAGTGCACAGGATCATTTCTATTGTACTAAGAAGTCCTCTGACCCACATCACATTGGTGGGACCTACGTGAGCACGCAGGACTGTCCCCCACCTGATTGTTAGGCAAGTGGAAATAATGACACCGGATGGTTTTGACCTTCGGGGAACATGCATTCCAGGCATGCTAAGATGCGCTGGTAGCTGGGACACCAGAATCAGTGGCTGCCCTGGAAAGTTGGGACTAAGTTCGCCAGCTCCGATTCAGAGGAAACAGCTCAGTTTGCGGTGTGGCTCTGAGAGCCTTGCACTCTTTGTTTCTAGGAGTCCCGGCTTTAGAGGAGTAGACACTAGCTGCTGAGTGTTTTCCCTCCCGTGGGAGCAGCACCTGGAGCTCTCCCAGGACCTGGGTAATACTCTTTAGCTGTTGTTCATTTTTATGAGTCTAGACTACTGTCTGCCTCTTTGCTGGCCTCGTTCATGTTCACAGAGCACTCTGTAAGCCCTTTTTATGCACGGAACAGCCGTTGTGAAGACCAAGGGGATTTGAAAGTGCAGCCATCAAACCTATCCTTTTGTTTTAGTCTAAAAGTTTCGCAGAAGCAGACCATGGGATAAATTTTACCCTCTTGGCTACAGTCTCTGAAACCCAACCTGAAATCCTATGCAGTAGCTATGCAATGAAAGCCTCTAGTCTTTGTCCTAGCAACACGCAGTGGCTTGACACGAGAGCAGTCACAAGCGAGGGAGTTCCTCATGCTACTCACTGGACAAGGTTCAAGGGTTTGCTGTCTGTCAGGCCTTTATTTAACATTTTCTTCTCTTCCATTGGGGGAGGAACTGAGTTCAGGACATAGTGGTGTCTCGGGGACTCAGTGGTGACCTGGACACACAGGGAGCAGCTGTAGGTTTGTTCACTGGAAAGCTGGAGAAGCAGTGAGGAGCTAGGATGGAGCTCCTTGGAGGAGCCTGACTGAGCATGCCCGAAGCTCCAGATGCCGTCCTTAGCGCTGCAGAGAAGAGAAGCACAGTGGAGTAGGCTCAGGGCTCACAAAATGAGAATCAGATGGAAAAGTCACACATTTGATTTTACATGTGAAATACGTTTTCTCTGCATAGTTTAGTGGCAGTCCATGAAGCTTTGCGACTCTTTCCCATAGCATCAGCAAAATCATGCTTCTTCATACCCCGGTGCTGTATCGGCTTGTGCGGGTCACTGCTGCTTCCTGGCTCCTAAACCATATAGCTGCATATTTAGGTGAGGTAGATTTTCTGAAAATATAAGCAACTGTAAAAATTTACCAACTATGTCAATATGAAGAAAAGTCTGAGCTAATGTCCAGTCTCCTCACCTAGGATGGTTCCTGAAGACATGGAGGTACCTGAGTGTTCAGTCTGTTCCCCTGTGGTGTGCTCACACAGGCACGGCGGGGAGTGTTCATACAAACACCTCACTTCCAGCCAAGTCTTGAACTTCTGTAAGAAATGCCATGGCGTCACTCTTGAGAACAACTTCCTTGTGACTGCAGAACATTCCACAGGAGAGACGTCTGCTGCTGTGGAGCATCCGGACTTGCCATAGATCATTTATGGTTTTTTTAAATATAAGTAGTTATTTCTTCGTATCTATGTCTCTTATCACGTCTTGGCACGTATTTCTGTCCGTGGGGTCTCGTAGAAATGATGGGTATCCTCAGACACGATGTTGACTGCTGGTCAAAGGGTGCAAGCTTTGGAATTTGTTCAGATTTGGGGCGTTACTATCAATACAGCGTTTTGATGCCAGATGAATATTTCCAGGGAGGAAAGCTTCCTGGGGATATTTGGATATTTTATGCTAACATAGTCGGAGAGTCACATAGCTCATTTTCCTTAGTAAGATGTCTTCATTTGTGATGGAATACAATTTTCTGAGATATATTAACTTAATTGGCAAGCTCTATTAACAAACCGTCCTTAAAAAGCCGGACGGTGGTGGCGCACACCTTTAATCCCAGCACTCGGGAGGCAGAGGCAGGCGGATCTCTGTGAGTTTGAGACCAGCCTGGTCTACAAGAGCTAGTTCCAGTGCAGGCTCCAAAGCCACAGAGAAACCCTGTTTCAAAAAACCAAAAAGAAAAAACAAAACAAAACAAACCATCCATCCTTAAAAAATGCTAAGTGTTGGAATAGAGAAATATTATGAATAGGGACAGAGAAGACAGCTCAGTTGGTAAAGTTCCTACCCCACTAGTTTGAGGGCCTGAATTTGAATGCCCAGCACCCAACATAAAAAGCATGTACCTCTAATCCCATTACTGGGGCAAGGGAGAGAGGAGGATCCCTGGGGCTTTCTGGCTAGCCAGTCCAGATGAATTGCTAAGGTCTAAGTTCAGTTATCAATCTGACTGGAATTAGAATCAAAAGGCATCCAAGTTTAGTCTCTGGCTTCCACTTGCCCATGCATATACACACACATAGACACATACACATGTGTAGACTCCCTATGGGTCACACACACACACACACACACACACACACACCTGCACATATACACGTAGAAGTGATAAATAAATGGTAATGAAATATCACAAATAACGATTCCTACCTTTCATCCTCCCTGAATCACTTTCTGTATGCTTCTGAAAATACATTAGAAACTGTATTTATTTTTTTGTCTCCTTTTCAAGAAAAGGAGCCTGAAGATAATCCACTGACTGTAGCCATTCTTCCTTTGAAAATGTGCTTCTCCCTCATAAACTTGTAGGGAGAGATTCACTTGGCTGGCCAGAGTGGCTGGGACACAGTCCATCTCTCTCCTTACGGATGCAGGTGGCAAATGTGTCATTCAAACAGTGGCTAGTGTCTCCTGCGTGGAGCGAACAGCGTATCTGACGAGCGTGTCCTGCTTGACTGTTAGCTAGCACTTTGCCCTGGGGGTCTTGTTTCTCACACGAGTTCTAGAAGAATAATTCAGCTAGCCGCATGTCTGTCTTGCTGTGTCGCGTCCATTACTGAACTATCAAGTACGGAACCTGACTTAGATGTGCAGGCATTTCAAATATCTGGACCATGCCCTCTTCCTTTAAATGACTACCATGGCTTGTCAGTTTCTAGATCCGTGGATGAGTTTGGGTGAACTTCAGGAGATAGTCATCTGCCAACCACATTTTACCGCTCAGCGGGAGACTGTTGTGTTCTCAGACTTGAATCCTTGCTTGTCAGCTGTGTCCTGGTTTTTCTCACAATAGTTCAAGATGATCTCAGGCTTAGTTGGCTATGCTCTAGAGCTCCCTCCTTGTTTGCGGTCCTGGGGATAATCCCAGGCCTCCATCACTATCACGTGTGCTCTGTTGCCAGGCTATACTCCAGGAGCCAAGGGGTTCCCTCTCTATTAGTATAAGATTTCTCATGCTGAATCTTCCTGGTCAGTTTATAAATGACGGAGGAAGTGGAGGGATGGCTCGGTGGTTGAGCGTGCCACTGCTCTTCCAGAGTTCAGGTCCTCTCACCCACATCAGTGGCCCTCAACCTCCTGGAACACCATAGGACCCAGGACTCTCTTCTGATGGCTGGGGTACCTGCACCCATGTGCCTGTATAGTCTCACAAGCTCATGAATGATAAAGCAAATCCTTGTGGTAAATGAAAGGTAGATCCTATCTGTGGCAATGCCTTCATCTCATCATAATTCAGCTATTAATTTTCCCTGGTTTGCCTTGCCTCTTTAGTCAGAACAAAAACTAAAGATCAAGAACTCTGGCTCGGGCATCTTTTCATCGCCTGCAGGCCCATCATAAAACCTAAGAATCAAAGATGTTCACCAGCGATTTGTAACTTCCGCATAGAAGATAGAAAAACTGTAGATTATTTATGATGAAAATGTCAGAATGTCTGCTTATTCTGCCATCCATTCAGCATATGTGTGCATGTGTGTGTGCACGCTCCTGTGAGCTGGCCTGTGTGCACAGGTGTGCATATGTGTATGGAGACCAGAGGTTGATACGTGATGTCCTTCTCACGTACTCTCCACTTCACCTGTATAACCTGGAGCTTGCTGATTGGCTGGAGTGTTGTCAAAAAGAACCCTAGCATCCTCCTGCCTCCATCCCCCACAGTACATTTTGATTCTTGTGTTGATATTTTGGCCAAGAGTTGAGGATCAAATTCAGGTCCTAGGGCTTCCAGAGTAAGCATTTTATGAACTGAGCCCTCTCCTCAGCTCGGTCCTGGTATTTTTGATAAATAGCAGTTCCTTTTCATTGCTGAAGGAAAATCTGAAAGAAGGTGGGCATGTGCCTTCCCCGTCGCCCCCAAACATGTAGTCAAATCTAGTTCCTCTGCAGCAGAATGCTTTCCTGGAAAGGTGGCTGCCTTCTCAACTCTGCCATGTGTCTTCCTGTCGTGTTCCTCTCAGGGACTCCCGAGAGCCTTGCTGAGAAGGAGCGGCAGCTCATGGGGATGATCAACCAGCTGACCAGTCTGCGCGAGCAACTCCTGGCTGCCCACGATGAGCAGAAGAAACTGGCCGCTTCGCAGATAGAGAAACAGCGTCAGCAGATGGAGCTGGCCAAGCAGCAGCAGGAGCAGGTGAGAGAGACTGGGGGCAAGGGCATCCTCAGCCAGCTGCCGCCTGTTCCTGGTAAATAGCCTTCTCAGCGGAGGGGGATGCACAGCCCTCGCTCCCCTCCCCAGTCCCTAGAAAGGAAAGGAAAGGGCGGAGAGCAAATGCACCCTCCCACCCTTGCTTAAGGAAACCGTGTAACTACTTTGGTGGAACCACAGAAGTGGGATGGACTAACCACCCTACCTCTGAAAAGCTGAACTGAAATGTCTGAAATGCCCCCAAATCCCAAAGGTACCTTTAGCACCAGCAGGATTGTACCCGTGGAAAATTTGACAGCTAGTCTCATAGGCCGAGTCCCGACCAAAGCCTCGGAGCAGACTGCAAAACATACTGTAGAGAATCATCTTCAAGTCACGGGTACAGATGTTTAGGACGTGAAAATGAATGTCGTTTTAGGTTCAGTTCACTTCTCTAACAGACGTTCAAAGCAACGCCAATGGAAACAAAGCTAAACACAACGACATCCAGGTGCTTCTAGTCCCTAAGCTTCCACATAGAATATTTCTCCGCCTTCAGTTGTAGTTTTACTGTGGAGGGGCGGGGGGGAGGATGAGGGCGATCCCAGGAAAGGACCGTGCCAAATGTCTTCCTCTACAGTTGACACAACCATTGTGATTGTGAACGTAGCGTAACCGTGGCCACTCTCAATGGTCCCTGTGAACAATCCCTCACGGATCCGTGAGGAGCTAACGGGCCCTACCTACCTCTTACTGCTGAATTGTTGACTATTGATAGGTTCTGGGAGGGGGGGTCATTGCCCCCATTTGTATAATAGGTGTTGAACCTACCTGGCTCTAATGAACAGCGCTAAGCCCATAGTCACACAAACGTACCTGGCTAGACTCTGGATCACAGAACAAAATGAATGGGCATGAATATGGGGGAGAGATTTGTAGGGAAGGGTAACAGGGAGATTGGGAGGTCGTGGGACGTAAGAGTGGTCCATGTGGCTCTCTGTAGCTGTGTGAAAGCCACAAAACAGTTCATCAGGGTGTTGTTGTAGAATGATGGAAAGAGTGAACAAGCCATGGAGAGGTCGGAAAACAGTCACTGTGGGGACAGTTTGAGAAGGAATGACTAATGGTGGCATCAGCTAAGTTCACTTTGAAGAGTGGCTAGGATTCAGGCAGGGAAGAGGGGTTCTGATGGGGAGGCAGGAAGTTACCTGATATTGCTCTTACAGGTTTTGTATTTATAGGTAGGGGTGACTCTAAACCAGGCAGTGTGGACAGTGTGAGCACGGAGAGCTGAATGGAGCCATGGTGAGCAGGGTTTGCTGAGTGAGCAGGAAGAAGCGAGCTAAATGTTGACCCGGGCTAGAGTTGAGAGTGGAACGCAGGCTCGACCTAAGTGACGAACTATCTGGGCAGCATGGTTTGAACAGTGTGGGGTGTTCTCTGCTCACTTGCCTTTTTTTGGTACTTGACTGTTTCGTGAAAGATTATTCTGTGCTTTGGGAGGGGGAAAGTTGCGAATGTTTTTTTAATTTTTCTTTCCTTTTCTTTATTTCCTCCTCCTCATAACTATTTTTATGTTTTTATATGTCTCGCTGTGTAGCCCAGGCTGTCCTGTATTCTTTGTCCTCTTGGCTCAGCTGCCCAAATGCTGGACTTGCAAAGATACGCCACCATATCCATTATATTTTAATTTCAGTGAAATGCCTTATCGCTTCCCTTTAAGATGAACTTGTGCTATTTTTGGACACATCATATTCTTGCTTTGCCCTGTGGGAAGTTCTGACAACTTCTGTGATTGTAATGGGGCAGCTTTGTCCTTGACTTTCCAGTGCCATCAGCCAAGTCACACTGTAGCTCAGATGAAGGGATTGTTTGCAGAGGTCCCCTGCTCGCTTTGAAGAACCTGGGGTCAGCTTCTTCTTTTGAATGGCAATGGGTTTCTCTGCTCATTCCATCACACAGTCTGTCCCATCTATGACCATCTATGAGTGTCATCAGTAGATTCTAGAATGTTTCCTTTTCTCAAGATCTCTGGCATTCTACTTGGAACCATAGAAACTAGCCTTGAGATCTTTCCTGAGTGCTCTTCGGTGGTAGAGATGTCTGGCGGTGCTGCCCACTCTGTCTGATGAGGACCCTCGGGAGAGGCACAGGTTAGGATTCGGGTACCCAGGATCTTCCCCAGCCTGGTCACCTCTCTAGATCAGCCCTGGTCACCCCCATTCTGCACTCACAGATCTTTTTCACTCCTCCCCAGGCTGGGGTCAGGAGCTCAGGCGTCATCCGAGCCGGTAAACTGCTTGACTCCTATGTCTGAGGGCCCAAGTCCAATCCCAGGTGTGGGGATACATGCTTGGACTCCCAGAGCTGAGGTCCCTGAAGCCCATTGGCCAGTCAGCCTGGCCTACTTTGGCAAGTTTCAGAGCAGTAAAAATACGGTTTCAAAAAATATGGTAGACAGCATTTGAGGAATGACTGCCAATATTGTCCTGCCACGCCCCCAATACACATAAGAGGGAAGGAGAGAGGGAGCGAGAGAGAGGGGGGGAGGGCGGGGGAAGCGAGAGAGAGAGGGAGGGAGGGAGGGAGAGAGAGAGAGAGAGAGAGAGAGAGAGAGAGAGAGAGAGAGAGAGAGAGGAAAGAGTTGAAATCAAAACTCCTTTATTCTGACCCTACTTTCTGTGTAGTCCCCATCAGTCTGGATTCTCACCCCCTTTGCATGTGCTAATTGACACAACTCACACAAACACTGGAGTCTGTTTATCCACCCCAGCAGCCTTGCCGCCAGATCCAGAGTTCCCGTTCACCGTTCCTAGCTATCTACTCAACAAATCCATATGGATCAGGTTCCAATCTAGACATTAGAAGTTGAGAAGGACATAATAATCTCCCGGTGGGGCACAGAACGTTTTTCTGGGTGTTGAGAAATACAGAGAAGGGGACTGCAGGCGAGGTCCAGATGCAGCGCTGCGCTCTGTCAAAGCTGCGGCCGTAGGAAAACTGACGAGAAAATGTACCTGAGCAGAGTCTTTTAGAAGGTAAGGGACCAAGCTGCCTGGCCACCCAGCCAGGGGGCCCCAACTGGAGGTCACAGCAAGTGCGACGGTTCAGATGCAGGAATAGCCCTGAGAAGGAGCAGCTCAGTGTGTTCAGGAGGACGGGAAGAGAGAACTCTGGCCAAAGTGGGGAGTCAGGCCCCAGGAGGAGATGAAAGGGAAGAAGGAGACTGAACTTCATGGGCTTTCAGTCACGATGTGGCTGCTGCCTTGCGCTCTTGAGTGGGTGGGACAGAAGCGTTTTCAAAAGATGAATAGCGTGGCATGCTATGGCTTTAAAAGTCTATCTATGAACACGAGCTTATAATAGACAGAGGCAAGAAAGGGTAGAAACTAAAGAACAGCAAATGAGAGGTTGGTACATCCGTCTAGCTTAGGCTGTGGCTTAGCACAGGAGCCAGGAGGGAAGAAGGGCTGAAGTGGCCAGGTTCTTGATGTATTCTTGTGGTATTTCTGACAGGAACTAGGTGTCGAATGGAGTGATGCTATATGAGATACAATAGCCAAACATGGCAACTGAGTAATCTTCTTACAACAAACAAACAAGATAAGCAAAAACCACTGTCTCCTTACCTTCTTCAGTGGAGAGGAAAGGTTCAGAGTTATACCCTAGCATATCTGCTCTGTAGCCAGGAAGGGATGACGGAGTCTGCCATGCAGTCACAGAGACACGCCCCACCCATCTTCCCTTCTTCCTCAACTTTTTAATAAAGAAGTTAAAGGAAATACTTACGTAATGAAAACGATAGGCATGTCCAGGACTTCTTGTGAGAATGAGGTCCAGGGTTGCCTATGACAGTGGTAAGCTCTGTGAGGTCAGAGGTTGCCTTTCGGGATTGCCACTAGAAGTCAGAGGTTGTGAACTCATCTCCAGACTCCCTGGACTTAGCAAGCACACGCTCATCTTGGCAAATGCACACAAAACATGCTCTTGGTTTAACTTCACTACACTCTTAGGTGTTTCCTATGCATCGGAAGTTCTTAAAATAAATAGAAAACCACACAGAGCCATAGCTCAGGGTATTATGCTGAGCTCACAGAGAAGGGGCTGAGTCCATGTCAGTGGGATGTCACTGCTCTTCTCTGAGGTGGAAAACTCCAAGGCTATGAATGCAGGTCTAAATCTCAACTCATCGTAGGGCTGTTGAAGTTGGAACAACCATGAGGATGCGTGTGCAGAGATGGGTCCGAAGCTTAAAACAAAAGTCTTGTTGAGGAGAACGAACACGGAACCAGTTGGCATGGGTACAAACATAGACCAGGAGGGAATGGAATGGCACTGATATTAAGCCTTTGAAGATTGCCACATTTAATTCAATGTGGAATTAAAAGAGAGTGCCAGGTCCTAGAGCCAAGGGAGAAAGTTCAAGACCGAAAGCATCGGAGGGTGGGCTTCTGATTAGATTGAACACATTCTGAATGGGAGAGAGAGAGATGACCAGTGGCCCTGGGAGGGAAGAGTGGACATATTATAAGAGTGTGTGAGGGGCGACTGTTGAAGAAGTTTGGGGGAGCCCCAAGTGAGAATCGTATCTACACCAAACAGAACAACCCCAAAACTTCAGTGAGGAATCTGGTTCTTCGGCGCCTCGAGCTACTCTGAATTGTGGTCCAGCAGCCCCTCTTTTCATCACACACTTTGTCTGTGGACTGACAATGTCGGCAGAGGGACCTATTGATATGTCCCTGTGGAAAATGATAATTGATAACCTTCAGTGTCTCACTATGGTGGGGCCACTGTCTAGGCTTCAAGTGGGGTATAAGTGGTCACCGAGATGAAATGTCTTCCTTGATACTCCTTGGGGACGACCTGCTGACAGTTCAACTCATGGAGGAGTGATGCCTGCATCTTCTCGTGAGCATCATATCCAACTTTGATGGGTAGGAAGTTGCCTTCCCACCCTGGGTCTCACTGTGTTCTCTCTGTTTCTCCCCAGATCGCGAGGCAACAGCAGCAGCTTCTGCAGCAACAACACAAAATCAACTTGCTTCAGCAACAGATCCAGGTCAGAAATCAGATTTTAACGCGTTTCTGTCTAGAGAGAGACCGTCATTTCTTGGTCTTGTATAATTTGATGGGAATGACCTCCAAGCTGGTCTTGTATAATTTGATGGAAATGACCTCCAAGCTGAACGTGCTTTCTGGCCCAGTTCTCTATATGTTGTCTGTGTGGTACATGTTCAAGTGGCACCTCTGTCACATGCCATACCTTGACAGGCAGCATCCATCTGAGCAGGTTGCCAGCACCTTCTTCCTTGTACCTAGGAGGGATCATTATAGAGTGCTGTTCCACTCCTTTATGCGTTAGTGTTGGAAGTTGAGCCTGAAGACATTCCTAATGGGGTAGATGAAGAACCGAGCAGAAAGGTACAGCTGGGTTTTGGTTGGAAACTCAAGAGTTTCTGTTGACAGCTGCTTGTTGATCAAAGAGGAGCTGGGAGAAGGTAGTGATTCAGTATGTGCAGATCTCACCGTGGTGTTGCCTAGGGAAATCAAGTCTATCTTTATTCTATGGAGATCCACAGTGTTGAAGGGCATTGATAAGGTAGGCACCTGCCATGGTAGTAAGGGATGAAAGACTTCTCTTCTAATGTGTACGAACATGGACTTAGACAGGTTTCCTCTTCATCTTGAAGCCCCCTTTCCTGGTGGCACTTATGTCTTGGAGACTCAAAGTTCAAATGATTGTCATCAGTAAGGAGCATAGCATTGGAGTCTAGCGAGGTGGAATCCCATCATCCCATCATTCCTTAGGATGAGGTGAGATGCCCAAGAGTTCCAGTTTGCTTAGGGTACATGCCTCATAAAATAAAAACGCAACAGTCATGAACTTTTACATGGTGTTAGGACACCCATATCTGCTGGCAGCTAACTCCTACCACCCAAGAATGGGAAACATTGGGGGCCAGGGCTCTGCCTTCATGTGATACCTATCTGGAGGTAACAGCCTGGTTCTGGATTAAATTATTGTTTTCATATTTGGGTAGAATTTCATCATTCTTGAACTTTTCTATTGGGGATGTAATATTTTATACTGTACATATCATAGAGGCAGATATAGAAAGTATTTGATTCATTCTATCAGTGTGGCTTATTTATTTCCTGACCACATTTCTTCTCTTTTTTCTGAATGGGTCACCTACTATGACTTTATCCTGGGACCAGCACGTATTCTTTTTTTCAGTCCATCCTTAGTCAGGAACTTTCTAAAGCTTAAATTGCATTTGCTATCTGAAAATACCTCTATCATATTCTTATCTCTGATTCTTTAAAACAAAGGTGTAACACTTTGTGTGGAAATCAACATACCAACAGGCATTATTCATCCCTGCTGCGCATTCTGAGCTGTTTTGTTCCATTGTTGTTGCTTCAAACCCTCACAAGACAATAAATTCCAGTTTCTGCGTTATGGAACATTGAGCTATACAGTTATCTAAGTAGGCTGCCCCGAAACTCTTTGTCTTGGTTTCAAATCCTAAAGGCATTTAAGTAGTCTGCCTATTAAGAAAGGCACTTGCCATTCTCCATGGGTTAGCTGGCTCTATTCAGCGGGCTGGACTGGTTTTGAAGACTTGCAGCTGGAAAGGTCTTCGCAGGACTGGCAAGTTGCAAAATTCTATCACCAAATGGTGACTTGTTCAGGGTTTCTCTTTGTTTTGTAGTTGGTCTCTCTGAAGGTGGGGTTCATGTGGGCATCTTTTCTCCCCATCTGAATTTTATCTTTCGATGAATGGAAATGGGGGGGGGGCATTTTCACACATATGTACCAGTTTCCACGCCAAAATCACTCTTGACCTGTGAGTTTGTTCTCCTTGGTCCTTCTGTAAGTTAGACTCTGAAGCTGCTTGTTCTGGGGAAAATCCCACATAGATTTGCACAAGAAATGGTTTTCTTAAATCATTGAGGGTCAGGTTCTTTATGAATTTTTTATGGCTCTTAAAAGCAAGATTTGCTCCAAAATCCATGATTTTAATTGGAGTGAATGTTCTCTCTATATATCTCATTCTAGTGGCTTAACGGGGTTAGCATCTGGTGACAGAACAATTCACACAACTCACTGAGGTTAGAAGAAGAATAAAGGTTTCCGTTCTGCTTTAAAACAACACAGACAATGATGTCTAGAGACCAGACCTTGTCATAGCACCAGAAACCTTCACCTCCCCTGGAGAACATGTCCAGGTCCTGCTGAGAGCTGATGCTGGGACAGCAGAAGCTACATCTTTCTCTCCCCACATGGCAGCAGTATCTCCTAAGATGCTCATCTACCAGCCTTAAAGGAATGAGAGTTTTATACCCACCTGTTGTGTCCAGCCCTGAACACACGCTAATATATGAAATGGCATTTATACAGACTGCAGAAAAAGCTATCTTCCCAGGTTCTTTTTTGAAGAGGAGAAACTTCTGTTGTTACTGATTTTTCCTTTCTCCCTCTATGTGAACTTTCTACAGTAATAACTTTGTAGCAGTGTATTTCCCGATTTCCTTTTTACAGTAAGTCGCTCTGTGTCTGATGTGGATGATTCTCTGTGTTTCACATAATAAACCGGGGCTGGCGGTCCATCTTGACCCAACTCACTATATGAAAACCTTTCAGGAAAGAGAATAAGTGACCTCCACTCAACTTCTCTATGACAACAAATTGAGTGTCCCCAGAGATGCACGTTTCTTTTCTGGCCAGACTCTCTGAGGAGATGGAGTTTCTGTAGCTTTGGGGGAGGTGTTAACAAGCGTGCCTTAGTTTATGTTTTTGCCCATTTTTAACAGTACTGGATAGAATTCATGGGCTTTCTTTTCTACGAACAGTGTTGATCCAACAGTGTGTTCAAGGATGAAGTCCTTTAATATATCTTAAGAGAGTCTGCTGCTTGTTGGAGGCATTCGTCTCATGGCTCCCTATGGCACTTGATGTCTGAACTTTAAGAGAATCGTGTCATTACTCCATCTCCTGCTCCGAGCAGCTTATGAACCACTGTTGACTGTGTTCTCTTGGGGAGAAAGAATCAGTCACTTATAGCCCAGTGTTAACGGTTTCTGATCCATAAGGTAAGCAGGCCACGTTAGTCACCGCTCTGGCCCGTTGTCTCTGCCCATGGCTGCTTGGGCTGGAAAGAAGCCCTACATCCCCCTGGTGTCCCCACCAGCCTACAGCACAGGAAGAGACTCAACCCCTCAGCTTGTACCTCAGAGGCTTCCTGACTGAGCTGCCCTCAAACCGGTTAGCACATTGGTATGCCTTGTTAGACCAGTGACACTGAGACACTGGCTTTTGTCCTCTGAAGTTCTTCCCTCTCAGCTATAAAACGGGGATCTTAATACCTGAGTAGGGACACCCCTGAGGAGAATCATTTGGCGAGCATACACCAGGTTAGGAGGACAGAGAATAATGTGTTCTTTCAGTGTTTCCAGGGCCAAAGAGTTTTAGTATCTTTTCTAGGCACACATAAGGCACACACACCCAGACATGTACACATCACAAGTATTCACACACATTCACATTTACATAAACAATCACTCACACATACTCTCATACATGTACGCACAAAGAGATACACACACACATATATATATACACATAGAGATTCATACACACATGTATATATCTATATACAAACTCACACAGACACAAGAATATAGACACAGTTGCTCACATCTGTACACATACACATATTCACACACATATACACACATGCATACAGTCACACCCATATATACACAGACACACAAACAGACATACTTATACACACAGAAAAATACATACACCCTTATAGACACACATACAGAAACATGCATATACATGCATAGAAATTCATCCCTATGCATATACATACACACTAATATATGTACACACAAACATACATATACACACTTCACACATATATATACATACTTATACGTGAATATGTATACATACTGATTCACATGCATACGCCTATAGACATATATCCACACACATGCATTACACATGAACACACGTACATACACATGTACACACACACATGTGCACACACACATATATATGAGCACAGTCTACACAGGGTCATCACCGAACCTGAGAGTACAATGTTGCAGACTCGTGAGATTTTCGAACTTCAAGGGGTTTTCAACAGTTTCTATTTGGACTCATCTCTCATTTTCATATTTGGGATCTGAGACACTTAGGATTGGATTTCCCCCACGTCTGAAAGCTGGGGATGCTGGCTACTTCTAAACATCCCAAGTTTTAGCCCCATTCATTTCTCTCCTATGAATATCCTGCCATGTATGGCCCTAATGGTCCAACTTTGAAAATGAGCCCCCCACCCCACCCCGCAACCCCGGGAACTTAAGCTTACAAAGTCAAAACGTAACTTGACTTAGGTGCAATTGAATGATTAAGTCGAAGTCATGGGTTCAACCAATTTGTGAGAAAGGCTTCGTTTTATCGGAGCCAAAGTTCTCTGAGCTCATTAGAATTTGGGTAATTCTTGCTAAATTATGATGCAGAAAGAAACCTACTGAAATACCGCATGGAAAATATAATAATGTTAGCAGTGACACAATCGTGTTTCGCTGGCCTGCTGATTTTTGATTTCTTTCCCTGAGTGTGGTAAGTCAGAGGCATTTCACTCCCCTCCGTAAGACCCCTACATAAAGGAGCACAGAGAGATTACAAGGTAACCTTGTCTCTTTGGGAGACTGGAACTGCCAAGAACAAGCAGCAGGGCCATTAAGGTAGCATTTGAACCTGAGAAGGGACGTCATTAACCCCTTGAGTTCCAGCTCCGTTTGTACTGTTTGAAGTACGAATCCCATGACTAGACAGGATGTGTATGCTCTTGATGCTGACCTAGGAGACTAGAAGAGGGCGCAGGGAGGAGGAAGTCATTTCACGAGCTCCCTGCTCTTCTGTCTTTCACGTTCTGGAAGCAGAGCTGCTTGGGCGGGAAGGTGGTATGTCCTGACAGAGAAGCCGAAGGAGCTGACTGACAGCAGGCCAGCAGTCTGGGCTTTTCCTCAGAAGAGCCCCTGCGAGATTGCTGCTTCAATAGGTCTCCTGGCATTAGCGCAGTGTCAGGATTGCAGGCATCCCCATTCCCCTCCTGTCTAGGCTGAGCTGTCTCTGTAGTCAGAGACAGGGGTAGGTTGATTTGCATCTGTATCATCATTTCCATCAATAGAGCCCATGTTATATGGCAAAATGGGCACTGGGAATAAAAAAAAGCAACCATAAGGCCTCCTGGTATTCATGTTCTATACACACACACACACACACACACACACACACACTATAGTGTGGTGGCTCACGTATGTCATTCTAGTGTTGTGGAGATGGGGCAGGAGGATTACCATGAGTTTGAGGTCAGCTTGACAAAATAGTGAGTCCCTACAAAGAAGAGACTACACTGCGAGACACAGTCTCACCAGCAATAAAAATAACAACAATGAGCCGCCAAACCAAATATAATTGTATCACTATTCTGGCATTCAATAGACCCTAAAATGCAGAGATAGCTCCAGGTCATTTATTGTTGTTTATTATTATCGTTATTATTACTACCTTGCTGATATAGTCTTTCTTCTCCATCTAGAGCATCACAGTACAGTTAAATGTCCATTACGCTATCCCAGTAGAGTCTCTTAAACTTCGGTTTCTTCATAATTGCAGTCTTGTCCAGAAGAGTGAGTCTCTTGCCACCTGCCCGTCTTGGACAAGGACACCTCTCTCCTCACACTCCAAAAACCCAGTTGCTGTTTTCTGTATAGTTTCTCTGAACACATAATGTGCTTGACCTACAAGTGTCCTGACAGTTGAAAATCGGGCACTATTTACACTCAAATGTAAAGAGACAGACTGTTAAGGCATCCCCCATCTTTCCCATCACATTCCCATGTCCCATCGTTTCTAATTGCCTTTTATTTTTTCCCAGTTTTCTCTTCATAGTTTTAGCCTCAACATCTCCTTAAATTGTTTAAAAACATAAGAATAAGTTAGGTCTGTGCAGTACCCCTTTCTTTGATGCCTGCCCTCTTGCCTTTCGCCCTTTCCTTTGGGATGAATTTATTTATTATACAGTCATAGTTATATGTACAAAGGATGTAAAAGGTGTAACTATGATTTTAAACTTGTCCATGTCATTATTGAAACCCACACTAAAGAAAACAAAACAAACAAACAAAAAGAAGTGATGCCTGCATTCCTCTTAAGATAATGACCACGTTAGAGGCATGTTGACGACACGGTTCGGAAGTTCTAGTCTGGGTTTTGAAACAAAACCTGACTTGATCTCGTTACCAAAAGAGAGATGGGGCAGGGGAGGTAGTGGAGGGAGGAAGTTCTCCTGTGAAAGGAAGTCTCTCCTTTCCCCACTCCCTCTCTTCCACCTTCCCTTCCTTCTATCTTTCTATTTTGGGTCATCTTCTCCAGATGATTTTTTCATCTGAAGTTAGTGTAGCTGAAGCCTGGGCCAGAAAAGTCTGCAGGAAAATACACTTGGAGGCTTCACCCAGAGCGTCCCCTCTGTTTCAGGAGGTGCCCTTTCACGAGCTGCAAATATGACCATTCTATCAGATGACAATCCAGCCCAGTAAGAAGGTGATGGCAGGTTTGCCATGAGTCCCAGTGTTTTCCTGGTTGTTCTCTGTGGACAGAGTTAATTGATCCCTTCTCTTGATCTGCAATCCACGTCCTATCATTTTCCAAAGTAGGGCCTATGTGCACATAGATAAGACCATGGGGACGTAACTGTCACCAGTGGAAACAGCACAGATCAAAGCAAACAGAATTCGGGGTGTAAGTCAAAGCTGGCCTAACATGAACCCCTGTTGTTCTGTTTGTCTTACCTCCATGGGGAAGCAACAGAAATGCTCCTGGGTGGATTCACAGACTTCATAGAGCATTTGGAGTTCCCATTCTTAAAGAGAATTAGGGGACAGAAAAGGGAAATTATCAGAATATTAACGGATGAGCTACTGCATGAAGATACAGAGACATCACAGGTCAGGACCCGTACCCAGGCACCCGCAGCACACACACAAAAAATGTGTATTTGTTCCCAGACACACAGGTTACTTCTTATTTTTTTTAGTTTTTGCTGATGTGTATTTATGAAACTTATAAACAAAGTAAAATTAAACATATATATGCTCACATGCACCTGCATGTGTTTATAAAGTCAGGTCCACTGGTAATTGGCTAAGACCCTAGGAGCACAATTGCTCAACAGTGAGAAATGAAGCTATTATATTGTGTCATATTTTTATCTTTAGAAAAAGAAAAACAGATCAGTGGAAAATAAGGAGTTGAGAACACCTGTCTCGTAAGTCGAAAGGGTCACCTGGTCTCATAACTTGCAAGGGTCCTAAGGGTTGTCACTCTTTTCGTCATGAAGGAGAGGCAGAGTTTGTTTCCTCAACGGTGAATGTTCTGGAAATAGTAGATTCTCGGACATCTTCTCAGTCGTTGTCTTTCTGGAGTACAAAGCAGCACTTGATAAAGATGAAGAATCTTGCTTTCCTGTAATATTATTCGGTGTGCGCACCCCCCGCCCCCCACATACACACACTACTTCCTATGCCCTGTCCCAGCTTTGTTTAGTGAAACTTCCGCCATTTGTAAAAGGTTGACTCTCCAGCATGCTCCATCTGTGACTTGCTTCATGTTCTGACCTGACTTCCTTGTTGCAGTACATTTACATGACATTTACATGAAGAAATATTTCCCTTCTCTCTCCATAGTTTAGATGCCTCTCTGTTCAACCTGAGATCATATCTCAATGCCTACCCACCTTATTAACATGGCTGTTTAACATACACCTCAAATCTCAATTTGCCAAAACATAGCCTTTGATTATCCCCTAAAATCTACTCTTTGCTACTCTGATCGTTACTAAATATGACATCAATTGTCACTTGGTTTGTTCAAAATCACAGGACACATCCTAATTTTCATTTTCTCGTAGCTCAAACTGAGTCCGTTAAACATGGTTTACCCTCAGAAGCTACCAGTTCAGCAGCCTTTGGCACCGACTTTCTAGTCTAGGTGGCCAACATCTACCATTGAGCTAATTGCAGCAGCCCTCACCATCCATCACTGACAACATCTACCGTTGGGCTAATTGCACCAACCCTCACAATCCACAATTCCTTGGACTCAGTATTAGCTACTGTGCCCCCACCAGATACCCACCATCAACCAGGAAGGACAGATGTCTTTGAATTCATGGGTTGAGAGAGTTCGTTCATGGTTTCTCCGTCCCTTTGGCTTGGGCAGAACATCAGAGTGGCAGTAGTGTGCAGTGCTGGCCGAACTTAGCTTCTTATCAGACAGCAGCAGAAAAAGGAGATGCCGGAAGGATCAAGAGATGCCTTTTTGACATTTCCTCTAACCAGGCCCCACCTCCAGTTGTGTTTTTTTTTTTCCCATCAACCTATATCACTAACAGATAATGTATCTTTCAAGACAATACTCTATTGCTGAGGGCTGGTGATGTGATTCTCTGGAAATAATGTTGACATAGTGAGCTTGCATCATCGATCCCTTAGGCATCTCTTTACACCAAACTGACCACCAAAACTAACGACCAGAGACCATCTACGGAAATCTTGCACTTTGCTGCCAGTATGGTAGTCTCAGTCTGGATATTATGCTCAAAACGATTTCATTTATAAATCCATGGTCCTCAGCCTGCTCCATCTCAACTTCATCCTCTCATCTCCCTAACTCCGAAGATCACTCCCTTCCTGGTTTTCAGAAACAGGCCACGAAACTTCTAGAATTGGTGTGTGGACATTTCCATCTACACACCCCAGAGCTCTCTCTTTGCATTTGGTATGGTAGTTGAAACTTTCTCCATTCGAGACTCTGAATGTGGTCACTGGGGGAGTCACTGTGATGTTTTGCTCCCTTTTCTCTTTTTAGATTCCTTCTTACTGACCGAACAAGTAAATTTACTCAGAGTTGTCTTGTGTGCTCTGCTCTCATACGCCAAAATGCACTTGGCATTGATTTCTTTAACATCAAAAATTCTGTCTTTCTCATTGATATAACCAAGTACCTGGAATGGTGTCGCTGTAACCAAATGACGTAAGCATATTTTACGGAATGAATGGATCCATTAAAAAGCAAATTAGAATGCATTACCCATTATGTGGTATAGAAAAGATTAAGACTGACAATAATTCCATATTTCTGTTTTAAATTTTTTATTGTACTTATTATTTATGTGTACGTATGCGTTGCTGACACCTTGACAGTTCAGCATCTATTGACTGAAAAGGTACCATCCTCCTGCCTGCACTCAAGGCTGCTGACAAGCAATTTAATTCAGATAATCGCTGAAAATGAGACAAACTAGACTTATCAAACATAATAAAGCCGGCAAATTGGCAAATGTGACAGCGTTTGTTTTAAGAAAGTCATTTAGCTTTGCTTTCTGCAGTAAACAGAACGAGAGTGGTTCTTTTGTAAATGGATAAAGTAAATATTTAAACACGAGGAAGATGGTCCCACATGCATATGCTTGCCTAGATGGGACTCCTCATTCACCAGCAATTCGAAACTGAGACTTCTTGTCTTCACACAAGAAAGACTGGTTCTTTCCTTCTTTCTTTCTTTCTTTCTTTCTTTCTTTCTTTCTTTCTTTCTTTCTTTCTTTCTTTCTTTCTTTCTTTTGTCTTTGTTGGTTTTTCGAGACAGGGTTTTTCTGTAGCTTTGGAGCCTGTCCTGGAACTAGCTCTTGTAGACCAGGCTGGTCTCGAACTCACAGAGATCCGCCTACCTCTGCCTCCCGAGTGCTGGGATTAAAGGCGTGCGCCACCACCGCCCGGCTCGCTTTCTTTCTTTCTTTCTTTCTTTCTTTCTTTCTTTCTTTCTTTCTTTCTTTCTTTCTTTCTTGCTGTTCTTGATCCAATTGTAATACCTCAATAAGTAACTAGACCAGGCAGACTCTCTTCCATAGTAGAAACACATGTGTGTCAAAACTGATAGAGTTATTTTGCTATCATACATACATGCTGCATTGTAGACCCATATAAGTTAGCATTTGCCACGTATGTTGATGTTCACGTGTGTGTCAAAACTAATAGAATTGTTTTGCTCTCATACATACACGCTGCACTGTGGATCCATAGAAGTTAGCATTTGCCATGTATGTTGATGCACACACGCACACACATTTATCCATATGCATGCTCGTCCCACTTCCCGTGAGCACGGTTCGTTTGTGGGTACAGTCTAGTTCTTTCAGCTTCCACGTCTCACTTTCCTGCCTGGCCCAGCACCTACACAGACCTGCGCTGCACCGTGGGATCTATTTCCTGGTAGTTGTCTCTGCTTCCGGTATTGTATTTCCCCATCCTATGATTCCTTTCTTTACCTGACCTTTCTTCTCATTGTCCTCTTACATTCTATAATTTTCATTAATTAAATTTTGAACATGGATTAAGGAATGACTGTGGAGTGATATATGTGTTTATGTTAGAGAGGGAAAGAGAAGAGAGAGAGAGAGAGAGAGAGAGAGAGAGAGAGAGAGAGAAAGAGAGAGAGAGAGAGAGGAGAGAACTGTCCCCGAGTGTGAGTATAATATGTTGGTGCCATCTTTTCATGATAGATGGCTTGTTGTCATGAGCACTCATGTCATACAGCCACATAAAGAGGCGGGATGGCGCCGCAGTAAGGGAAATCAAGAGATAACAATAAAATTCTTCTGTTGCCTGGTGGAGGTGTTTAGAATGTGTTTTCTTTATATCTTCATCCGCCCCTAATTGAGGATGCTTTAAAACTGAATGACTAGCAGTCAAAACGTGTTTGCTTCAAGCTGAGAAGAAAAATGCTGGTGTCCCCGCTTCCAAACTGATTGCGCTTTGTGTACAGCTGACAGGGACAGTCACTTTGAGTGACTGATAAGTGGGAAGCTTCGCCACTCATCAAAGAACGCAGCCTGAAAAGAAAAGACGGAGCCGCTTAGATGCTCCGGCATGTTCAAAATAACATCTTGCATCAGTCAGACCCAGAAGCACTAAAAGACATTTGACAATGAAGTAATGTATATAAAAAGGTGGCGTTGCGTGTGTGGCGATGGAGAGACATAGAAATGATCCCACAAGCAAAACAGCTACAAAGAGGTGAGAGAAAATGCACTGTAGTTAAGGTCGTGCTTCTGGAGATGAAGCAATGGTTACATAATGTGAGCACACTGGTGCTGGAATTTGCAATTAGCAGGAAGCGCCACATCTAGAAATTTCTGGAGAATCTTGTGTTGTTTCTGCAAGCAGTTACCTTTGACACAGGGACGCCTGGAAGCCCCTGAGTTGTAAAAGGTGTCAGCCCTCGCATGGGTGATCCTTTCCTCTCCAGGACTCTCACTTCACACTTATCTTTCTGTAAACATTTAATATTTATACTGGGTGTTGACAATATTCTGCCATTCCCAAGTGGAAACTGTATTCCTAGAGAATAGAGTTGGATTTTGTTTTTCTTTTCATTTTGTACATAACACTGAGACAATTGTAACGGAAACCTGAACATTTTGGATTCCTTGGGTGTAAGTTTCCTTGGACACTCGGTGATTAGGTCACGTGTCGTGTTTTGAGTATTTTGGGCATTCGTTTTCCAGATGCTTCATTTGAGTATCCACGCACTTCGTTATTGTTGAGATCCTTAATAAGACAGAGGCATTGACCCCAGTGAATCCCAGCCCTCTAGTGCAAACATGCTATTTACATAACTGATTTCAGTTGGGTAGCCCATAAAATCACTGTATCTGTCAGAATAAATAACATATCCCACTGCTTGACTTGAAGATAAGGTCACCATAAATAGATTCACAGTTAATTCTTCTGACTTTCTAGCTTGATTCTGAGGTTCAGTAAAGTTCATTTATGGGGTATTCTTTTAATTAATTAGTGGGTAGCCAACCGCATGCTTGAGACTGCAGCTGTTGTAAGATGAAACGATACTAGTGTTGAGCTTGAGTGAGCAAGAGAAGAATATTCTAGAAAAATGTCCAACCACAGTCATCTGTGGATGGTCACAAGTCCTTAGGGAAGAGGGAATAGGGAAGGTGGCTGAATACCACCTTTATCTAAGCTGTGTCTTTTCACTGCAATATTTTCCTGTCAAAGGAGGCAGCTATGTGGGTCATGCTTCTGCTCTAAGCCAAAGTCCTCAGCACAGGTCAACATGTTACATAGTACTGAATGAATCTTGGGTTGGTGATATAAATAAAAGAGAAAATAGAATTGACAGGGATAACTTTTCAAACTTTTCTTTTGTAGATAAAAACGTGATCCAAAAATAATGAGGGTCCTGCCCAAGAGCCCTAGTTAGATATGGTGGTGCCCCTGCTTCCACCTCACTCCTGCTCCCACTTCTTCACTCCTGCACAGCATCACACAACAAGGGTTACAGCAAGGGATACAAGAGCACAGGTACTTATGGACACAAACTGACATCCAGTCCGCAGAGTCTAATAGATGGAATTTACTTTAGCTGTAATTAGGCAAAAATACTAACTCTTATAATAAACTGGGACAATATTTGAATGTTTACTTAAGAATTATAAATGGCATCCTTTATCCAACAATCAGGACATTGGAAATTCCATCTCCACGACAATTATCAGAAGTCTGCAATGGAAATTGTACATCGAAAACTTAACAAGATATACAGTTATTATTTTTCTTTTTTAGGCAGGATTATTTTTATTGAAAATATATTTTAATGTAATAAATTCTAATTACAGTTTCCCCTACACCCACTCCTCCAATTGCTGCCTACCTCTTCTCCCATCGGGATCCACACCCTTTCTGTCTCTAGTTAGAAAACAGACAGACATCTAAGGAATAATAATTAAGTAAAAGTACAATAAGACAAATCAAAACTGAGCAAAACGGAATAGAAAAAACACAACCAAACTAAAGAGCCAAGGAAAAAGCATAAGAAATCTGTATAGATGCGCACACACACACACACACA
>JAQHUG010000222.1:2180326-2207229 GCA_028555095.1 Dicrostonyx torquatus | reverse complement strand
CAAAGACATTTGTATGGCACCATGCAAATAAAACTGAGTAAACCTCTAAAACTGCAGGCATGTGAATACATGTGTGCACGTGTGTGTGTGTGTGTGTGTGTGTGTGTGTGTGTGTGTGTGTGGCCATCATGGGATGCAATTTTGCTAAAATAATAAATCTTATGCCTCAGGAAGACATAATTATCAGTCTTCAACAATTCCATGAAATGCTCTCTAGTGCTACTTATCTGAATGGTTTTTTGAGGCGGGGTTTGATGTAGTTCAGGTTAGCCTCAAGCTTTCTATGTAGCAGAGAAGAGGCTTGCACTCCTGATCTCTCTGCCACTGGTATTTGAGGTGTGTGGGCCCATGCACAGTCCTGCGTACTGATTTTTCATAAAGTTAATATAGATTTTTCATGCTAGTATACCTTCTGTAATCATACTACTTGATAAAAGTTTTCGTAATGTTTAAGTACCCATTTTTGTTAAAATAACCACAACTTAAAAATCAAGAGGCATATTTCCACAAGTCATCAATGTTATTTTTCTTTTGAAAAATAAGTATTTCCTTTTAAATATAGACAGTTTCTCACTTTTTTCATTTGATGCTTAAATATATTAACTCAAAACAAGGCATATTTACATAGAAAATGGAATATTACTTGAAACTAAAATGGATTGATTTAAATATTTCTAACTTTAGTTATGAAAATTATTCCACAGCCTTGGACTATAAATTTATATAAGGTTTTTAAAAAATAATTTGAGAGAAGCATTTGATAGTTTGCTGCTGTACGTGTATTCTGTGAAATATCACGAAGATTTCAGAAATCAATACAACAGATGAGCATGTATGTACACCGAAAGACACCTGAGAAATAATAGTCAGAATATTTAAATGAAAAGCACTATTAGTGCTCACATTGCACAAACAAGGCACAGTACTCCAGGATAGCGTATTCACACACACACACACACACACACATACATGAGCACACGCACACACATACACACACACATACACACATACACACACATACACACACACATACACACACACACACACATACATGAGCACATGCACAGTGCCCCTCCAGTATCCATGAAGCTCGAAATGGGGTAATGCCGCAGCATTGGACATTTGGGGAGCTGTAACAACCAGTGCCCTGGGGCACCCCCAGAGCTGCAGGCATAGTGTGGGTTCTCTGGACACCCGTCTTTATAGTGTGTTAGTTGGATAGCATTCTCATTGAATGCTGTTAGAGCTGTTTTCTGGATAGTTCCATGGGCCACTATTGTAGATGATCTCACGTTAGGTGGGCCAAAAGAATGGAGATTTATTTCCTTTCGGTGCTGGATCCGATGTGGATAGGGTGGGACCTCGATCAGTTGTGCGTGTAGGATGGTGATGTTTTGTCTGTGCTGGAACAAATAAAGCTTTCCTGAAGATCAGAGAGGTAAAGGATCCAACCACTAGAGACTTCTTTCCTCTACTCAATCCTCAGAACAAAGGACTGAGCTCCTGTCTCCTTCCACCTTATATTCCTCTCTTTGCCCAGCCATATCGCTTCCTGTCTCTACCTTCCTAGTGCTAGGATTACGGACGTGAGATCCCAAGTACTGGGATTCAAGGTGCGTGCCACCCCCGCCCAGCCTCTATGGCTAACTAGTGTGTCTAGTTTCACACTCTGATCTTCAGGCAAGCTTTATTCGTCAGAACACAAACAAAATATTACACAACATGGTGCGGTGGGTTCTGGGTCAGGTGTGGGTCGGGCGGGTTATTCTGAATCACCTAATAGAGAACGTAGACCCTGACTCTCAGCACTTCCTGTTAGCTTCTCCGCAATCCTGGAGATTCTTGCCTAGTCAATACATCACTGTGTTTGAGTCTTTCTTCATGTCCCTTTTGCCATTGGTTTGTGTATCTGTGACATCCTTCTGTGTTCTCTTATATAAAAACACTAGTAAGGATTTAGTTTTATATATTTTTTAAAGATTTATTTACTTATTATTTATACAGCATTCTGCCTCCATGTATGCCCACACGCCAGAAGAGGGCGCCAGACCTCATTACAGATGGCTGTGAGCCACCATGTGGTTGCTGGGGATCGAACTCAGGTCCTCTGGAAGAGCAGCCAGTGCTCTTAACCACTGAGCCATCTCTCCAGCCCTATAGTGTTTATATTTACAAAGATCCTCTTCCCTTATAAGGTCATACTTACAGTGCTGAGGGTTAGAAAGTGTGGCTGTCCCTTTGGGGACAGCACTCCGTCAGCAGCGACTGTTAAGATCTTTCCCTCACTGAACGCAGTTGTTTTGACAGCAAAGTATCCCGCTTTTCAAGAAAGTACTGACACTAAAAGAAAATGAACAGGGACAATGTTCTCCATATGCTTGTTTTAACTTTGAATTATACTTCATTCTTCAGTGTCCCTGGGATCTGGAGAGATGGCATGGTTATCATTGAGGGACACAGTGGCTTAGCTTCAGGGGCTTATTAATTTCTTACAGTTTGGATGTTACCTCATCTAACCGCAGCTCTGCTTTCCTGTATTCTAGATAAAGGCTTTAGCATGGGAAGATCATAATGATATCTGTCCTGCCCCAAGTGGGCCTTGCTGCTGGTCTCTCCTGAGGTTAGAGGAAGCAGCAGTGTCTTGAGGCTCCGAGGCTGTGTGCGTTCACATAGCCTAAGGGTCATTTGTCCCGAATCCACGTTACATTGGCTGATGAAATCTGTACACATCGCTTCATCATTAACAAACACTAGTTTTACATATTTCTCATTATCCTTATCACCATATACTAGACTCCTGACCATCTGGATAGAGAATTAGCATCACTTTGGGCTATGTCTAAATAAAATGCCAAAATATTTGATGAGTTCACTCAAATTTTTAAACAAATAATCTTGACTGGCTGTGTTTTGACTGTGCTAACCATGGTGGCTGGTGGGGTGGCATTGTCCTGTCATGGTGTGTCCCCACGGCAGATGCGGTGAGAGACTACACACGTTAACCCCAGCAAGCAGAGCGCGCACAGCCACTTAGCCTGTGACCCAAGCTGCCCTCACTGTCCTCATTTCTAAATCACAAACACCGTATCTTTGCTGTGGATTTCTTAGGATAATCTGAAATACCTCTTGAAGTCAAAATCCAGCTGCTAGAAGTTTCTTCAAACATGGCAGTTCAAAAAATAAAATACGAAGAACGCCGCTGGCTGGGTGTATGCTCCTAGAACCTTAGTACTTGAGAGAATTGGGAGTTCAAGTGTAGCCCGAGCTAGTTTCAAGACTAGCCTGGGCTAGAGGAGACTGTGTTTCAATAATTAATTAAATGGACGCAACATGCCTGTGTTGCTCATAGCCATCTAGAGGGAGAACAGATGTGTGGCCGTTCACCTTGAAGTAAAAGCTAGAGTTTAGTGTTTTAGTGGGGGTGTTTATTTTACTGGTGTGTCGGTAAATCTGCCCAGGTAAATTTACTCGGGAATATTTTAGTAAAGAATTTTCTGTTTAGTTTTATTTACATATAATAGATGTTCTGTTGCATGTTGTATAAGCTATATTAAGCCCCCAGCATAAGTTTCCATAAGGTGTGTTTAACTGCTGAAAATACATCAGCAAGCCTTTTTTGTTTATTGATTTTTTTTGAGACATCTAACATACTATGTAGACCAGGCTGGCCTTGAACTAGAGAGATCTCCCTGCCTTTGCCTCTTAAGTGTTGGAATTAAAGGCATATACCTCCGAGCCTGGCCTAAATATCGTAAATTTTTAAAAGTAAAGCATTTCAGAGATCAAACATCAGACACGTTATAATGTTGATTGAGTGCCTACCTTTACATACATGTATTCAAACATACTTATGCTTCTTGCATAGAGACACATGCTGTTCTTGGTCCATACTTTAACGTTTTGATAAAATCATCCCCAAAACAGACCATAAGATAAGCATGGAAAATATGTCCTGATCGTGCTATGTTTGAAAGATAAGAAATGAAGACTCTCTAACCCTGCACTATAATATAGCTTCTCATTTTTATTTCATTTCTACTTGGGAAAAAAATGAAACTTCCGTAGGTGATGGTTCTTCCTGAAAGTGACCCAGTGCCACAGGGGAAAGTCAAGTAAAGCTGGGGGAGAAAGAAGAAAAAGAGAGTCCCCTTGAAAGTAGAGTCATTCTTGCTCTCAAGACAAACTTGCTTTGATAATCTTAGGAAGCCTGAAGAGTACACTTTTCTCCTCTGTCTCTAGATATCCCCAACCTGCTGACCATGTACTGAATGGGTTTTTAAATATCACATAATAACCGAAAATGTAACAGCAAAATTTCCTGCCACGTGCAATGAGCTCCTGGCTTAATCTAATGGAAACCTTCCTCCTCTTCTCCATGTGTGGGTTTGTTAGGGTGTGTACGTGTGTGCATATGACACATCTCATAATAAAGAAGTCATTTTCTTAGTGACTTTATTCATCAAAGTATGAGACAAGCAACTCTTCTCAGAAAGATAAGTCGTTCTACTAGAAGAGAACCACACCAGATCATTTATTCTGGCATCACACTGTCACACTGTATTGGGCTAGACTAAACTTCTATGTAGAAATTGTTAGCATTGGGTAGGATGATGTACACCTTTAATCCAGCCCTGGGGAGGCAGAAGACTGATCTCTGTGAATTCGGAGCCAGGCAAAACTACATGATAGGTAGAGTTTTTCATTGGGATCACTGGCTCCCAAATAACCAAATAACCATACAGAGACTTAACATTAATTACAAATGGTTGGTCAATAGCTTAGGCTTTTTTTCCTTAGCTGACTCTTATTTAAATTATCCCATTTCTGTTCATGTATGTGCTGCTCTGAAGCTTGTCTACCCCATGTGTGTACTTCACATTTTGCTTGACCCCCAGTCGGGTCTTGGAGCCCCCATCTCTGCAATGACTGTCGCACTGTTCTGACGCTGGTGGCTTCTCTTTGAGTCACTGGTGCACCCTGTCGTCAGGCCGGCCTTCTAGGTCTTGCAACTCCAGCTGCCCCAGCCTTTCAAGTCGCCCTCCCCTCAACAACAGCACCACAAATGTTCAGCTCCCACCCAAACATCTGTGTGACCCTTCTCATAGCCTTTTCTCTTCTCTGCTTTTTCCTCATCCTACTCTGGTAAGCCTTGTATCACACTCACGGGAGCAGTCTGGTACCTCCCCCTCCACAGGAGACTTTGGGGACCATTCACCTTTGCCTTGTCACAACCTGTGACACATGAGTAAGACTATAATAGCCCAGTACAGACCTCCATTGACATCAGCCCAAAGTCCCCTCCTTCTTCAATACAAAGCTAATATGGGTAATAAAAGTCTGTTTTCCAAAAAAAAACAATACTGTCTTTGTCCAATCAGAATCATCACAGTAACTGTATTTCCATTGTCTGGGGATGGGTGGATGGTAAAGAAAGTATAAATTACTATCGTGGATGATTCTTTAAGAATTGTCATCTTCCCATTTTGAAATGCTTATGAAAACACAAGTAATAACCAGTCAACAGCTAGCAGGGATCATGTGTAAATAGACATAAGTTTTATTATCCCACTGTTGGGTTTAACAAGGAAAGCCGAAACTAAAATTCAGACTAAGAATGTGAAATGATTTTAGAGAGCATGAGAGGTTAAAAAAAAGTAGTTCTGTCACATCCTTATTCTCTCTGTCCTGCACACTCCTTCTGAGGCCCACGTCTGTGTCCCTATACAGGTCCACGGGACTGTGCCCTCCCTGAGGTCAAACTGTGCACTGAAACATAGTCTAAATTGCATTGCTGTGAGTCAGACCAGTTCACCCGGGCATCAAACTACGGGTCCAACAGACAGAATCTTTGCAGTCCCTGTAACCAGAAAGCAGCCATACACCCCAGTTTCACATTCTAGTCCTCTTAGATCTGGTGCTTGCTGGAGGTGACAAGAGCAAGAGGTGGGGACGATGGCTTATTCTGTTGTGCCCCTTTCCATGCATGAGGACCGGAGCTCAGTTACAAACAGGGAAGCTGGGCCCAGCCCTGCAAACCCTCATCCCATTGCTGGATGACCAGAGATGGGAAGAGCTGCCCTGCTTGCCTGCCCGTCAGTTCAGCGGACTCTTTGGCTCCAGCTCTAGTGGGAGACCCTGTCTCAGAAAACTGGGGTTGAGCTCAACTGAGCAAGATGCCCAGCGTTGGCCTCTGACCTCTGCAAGCACGTATACATACAACAGAGGTGCGTTCACATTCTCTCTCACACGCCATCCCTTTCTCTCCTTCCCTCCCTCTCACAGTTAAGAAAACACGAGCTAAAGCACCCACAAAATAAACCTGTCAATCAGCACTAACTAGCAGTACAATGAACAGCTTTTTCGGAAGCTCTACCTGCCCAGGGTGGAGCTGTGTGAAGATGAGTAAGGTCATACTTCAAGTAGAAGAAAACCTAAGCCTGGCTTTATTAATCTACTCAGCATGGTTATTAATATATGCATTTTACACGTGGCTGTGTGGTGTGAGGAACAACTCGCAGTCATATTATCGGTATTATGTGGGTGCGGAGTTCCCTGAATATTCTCTGTCCCACTCAACCACTTCAGACACGTTGGTTAGAACATGGGTCAAGGCTGGCAGATACCGAATCAGAAATGGCTGCACAGTGAGACCCAAAGTTCTCATATAACACTTTTATTTAATATGAAATATCTCCGTTGTCAGTATGTTCATGTTTTAAAGCCGGAGAGATGGCTGAGCAGTTAAGGGTGTATACCATACTTGCAGAGGAATGGAATTTGGTTCCCTGTTCCCACATCAGCGGGCTCACAGTTGTCCCTAGAGTCCCCCAGACATTCAGCAGCCTCTTTGGCCCCCGTGCCCACTTGCACACTATGCATAAAAATGAAATTAATCTTTAAAAGATAAGGTTTTAAAATAGACCATTCTCAATGGAGGACTTAAAATAACATTTTTGGTTCTGCTTATGTGAACTTTATTAAATGAAAGCTTACAGCTATTTCGGATTTTTCTGTAGTATAAAATAGTCAGGATAATTTGTCATTCTGCATTTTCAGTTTTCTTCAAGCTAAGACTCTCATGAAGTGAGCTGTATTGTGCTCCTCTGTAGTCTGAGGGCTTTTTCACTTCGGATTACTGTTAGGGGTTTTGTCACAAACTATATGAGATCACACATTTAATGAGTTTCCACTTTGACTAGCCCAGGTGTCCCAACTCTGCAGGACTTTTATCGTCAGTATTGTCATTATACTGTTTTATTGAGAACAAGGTCTTGCTGGGTAGACCCAGCTGGCCTTAAACTCACTGCACAGAGCAGACTAATCTCAGACTGAGAGCTCGCTAGTGCTCTTCCGAGTGCTAGGGTAACAGCCATGTACCACCATGCCTGGCACATAAATTTATCAGAAATATCAAGATAGATGTTATCCAGAAATTGACCGAGTAGCTTGAGATTTGGGCATATTTGAATAGCACTTGTTCTGTGGATTCAGGAGAGCCTGGTTATCGCAGACCAACAGCAGCCATTGGGGAAGGACAATCAGACAGCCGTAATTCCTTCCTTTGCTTACTTTTATGGCTAACTGGTGCCATTCCCCGAGCCCTCTCTGCCTTTTGTTTATTGTATTCCAAATTGTTTTTAAACGGTTACACAAGGGATTATGTCCCCCGGGAACGGTCCATTACGTTTTGAATATCAGTGTCTTTCCAATTTATTTGGACCATGGCATTAATCTCACTTAAAACCCTGAAAAGGAAAGAGCAGTAAAAGGCGAGATGCATACAGCATTACTTTAAACAGCTGAAAGAGGGAGCGTGCGAGGGACATTAAATGCTCGCTCTCTCCGAGCTCCCATAGCTCTGGATCTGTGTGCAACTGAGCATGTGGGAAGTAGCAGTGACATTATTAGTGGAGAGAGGAGCTCGCGAGGGCCGTGAAAAGGGGCCTCTTTGCTTCCTGGCTCCTTTCTTCCTGCGCGCAGGTAAAAAGAGAATCAGTGAAAGGAGCCCCCGGTAGGAATCTCTTTTATCGGTTTCTTTTCTTAGGTAAAGTTACCGACAGGTTCATTCATGAGGTGATCTTGAAGGCTGTTTCGCTGTCCCTGAGCCACTATGAAGGTGATTTGTAAAGGGTACCACCCAAGTATAAAGATGCCTGGTAGGAAAATAAGGCCTTTATAGAAAACAAAAAACAAACAAACAAAAAAAAACAGCAGCCCATCACGTCTTTCCTTTTCAAACCAGGCAGGTTCCCACTCAGAAAAATTAATTACAGTCAGGTTGAGAAGACAGCCTAGCTCTGTGTGTGTGTGTGTGTGTGTGTGTGTGTATGTGTGTGTGTACATGTACGTATGTCTCCCTTTCGACATGAGAAGGATGAAGCTTGTGATTAGTGTGCACATAGCCTGTGATCAAACCGGCACCAAGGCTTGTGACAGGCGGTTCAAACACACCGTGGCTCCCTGGGGCTGACAGGTAGATCACACAGCCCTTAAACAGATGTTTAGCAAGAGGGGGGATGGCAGCGATATCAGACGCAATCGTTCCCTTGGCCAGTTTAGCCTGTGAAGTAGTAAAAGTCCCCAAAGACGGCGAGTCCTCCGCGAAGGCACAAAAGTTACTGAGAAGCCTGGGTGAAATCTCATCCTTCCTTTTATGATCAAGATTTTTAATACAGTGTGGATCTGAACGTGGTCAAACTTCGTGTAGAATCAGATGATTAGACTCACTTCGTTCATACAGTGTGCCCAAGGGTGCCCAGTGTTGGCTGCCTAGGCCATTTTCACCCCCTCTGCTGTGGGTAAGAGATGCATTTGCACAGAACACAATATTTGAAGTCAACTAAATTTAATCCAAATCCAAACATATTCTAACAGCATATCTCCTCTAGATAATATTACCAAGGATTCATCATCCAACCCCAACCCCATGTATTTGCCTGAATTTCTGTGGTGAATTAGATATCACCAATAATTATTGTTTACATTACTTATAATCTCTAAGAATGCGTTCTATATCCTTGCAGAGCAAGAAGAGAATGTAAACATGATGTAGACACAAACATGTCACTGTGCGTGTGTACTTGTGTTCACATGCACGTGTGTAGTGCAGAGCTCAATATGTAGGCACCAATTATTTCATCGTCCCGTTACCATCATAGGACACCATGGTCCTGAGAGTTCCATCAACCGAATAAATATGTTTGTTGCTAATACCTTTCCCAGGTGTCATTATATATTATTTTCTCTGTATTATTTATGAAATCAGACTAAGTGGTAGGAAGGAGCACTTGGCAGGATCCAGCCTTTTCAATGCCATAAGGCCATGACTCTACAAAAACACCTTTCTTAATTCTCATGAAAATATGTATAAGTAATTCATAGAGTAGGGGAGCAGAATTGATTCTTGTAAATTCCGCTCTTTATAATGGCTATTTCCAATTCCGTCTGTATTAAGTTCATGTCAAAAAGAGTCATGGCTGTCAATGGTGTGGCCACGTTAAAATCGCCATCAATGGAATCACACGCATAGAAACCATATTCTGAGATGAATCAGGAATGCACTGTTAGCTTAATGGAACCTTTACATAGCTGCAAAAATATTAGAAGGTGACAAGGAGGAAGTCTGAGAGGAAATAGAAGAGAGCAGCTGATATCAAAAGCAGGCCTATAAAAATGAGATGTTTGGTGGGGAAGCCATAGAGTTCCATCTGCCAGGATCATCACGTATTCTTTGAGGCCATTTTGAGTAATCTCTTGAATCTATTCTCCTTCCCTGGGGAACCCCGCTATCTGGACTCGTGTTTCTAAACTTACTGACAATGCTCTCAAAAAAGCTGTTGACAATCCAACCACCACCTAATGAAAGTAGTCTAGAGGAGCTACCGTGAAGGCCCACAGATGGGGAAAGAGTGGCTTAGGACCAGCCCTTGCTCCGGAGCTTAGAGCTGGGTGTCAAAGGGGCTTGACAGTACTGGAAGAATAAATGATTTCAGTGTAATTTCCAAATTAAAGCACAGAGGGGGAAGGAACGTAGGAGGGAGCAAGGCAGAGAGAGAGAGAGAGGGGCGGGTAGGAGGCGCACATCCTGACTTTGTGTCCTTGAAGGACACGTTTCTGCAAGGGCCTTCTTGTGGCAGAGGAGGAGCCGGCTCCATGGCATCTCTCTTTCTCTGTCCTTTTGATTCTTTTACTAACTGAGATTTTCCTTTAAAAAAAAAAAAGAGTTGTTCGTAAGCAACTTTGACAATTATTTCTTACCCGGAGTGTGGGACTGCCTGTTTGAATGTTTCCAAGAATGCATTGTTCTTCTGTGACAACAGGTCAGGAAGACTCTGCATTAATTACACTAACATATGGTTATTAACAGATCCCAGCTCAGGGAGCAATACTTCACAATGTTATCTTCCACATAGTCAGATGTTAGCCATATTGTCGGTGCTGGCAGCTATTGTTCCACTCATTTACTTCACAGAGCTAATTACTCCCTAATAATAGCTTTACCTTGGAGTTTTTCACTTGCTTGTGCCAGCAAACCTGTTCGCACTACATATGCTAATTATTGGCACTTACTCCTTATGTTAAGATAGCTTTAAGTTCATGCTGAGCTGCCTGGCTTGTGTACGGAGCCAGCTGGCTGGAAAGTTCCACCTTTTTTTACTAAAGTCATTAAAAGTTTTAATACGGGCCCATCTTGTTCTCTTTACAAGATCGGTCTTTCTGGAATTCAAATGAACGTGCGGTTACCCACGGACAATCGCGGATGCTAATAAGAGAGTCTTTGGTCTCTGTGAGAAATCCTAAAGCTTCCAGGCATTGTGGCCCTTCCCGGGCAGGCTAGCAAAGATGAGGGGATGCTTCTGTGTGTTAACTCTGGTCATTCTGTCTGTTGGAGGGCTCCATATGCAGCCTGCATGTGCATGGTAGTGCACACATACACGCACGCACACACACACACACGCATGCACGCACGTATGCACGCGTGCACGCACACACACACACAGGCACATACACATTCTGCATTTTCTAATTTCTCTTGGGAATTAGTCTCAGGCACCAGTAGGGCTTAATTTATGCAGCTTGAATGGCACCGTTTGGTAGTATCCTCTCTGAAATCCTTCCCGCAACTTTCTTTTTCTTCTTATCATTTCTCATTTCAAAAGATTTCGGATTGATGCCAGGGCCAAAGACTGTACTTGAACCCTGTTCAGGATTCCCATTGATATCAGCGGGAGTTAATATTTAAGTGTTGTTTTCAGTCAAAGTAAAATATGGTTTCTCTGGTTTTAATGAACAAATATCTTCATTTGGTTCACATCCAAATATAATTAGAAACTACAACCACTCAATTAAAACCCCAACTTTGATGGGTAGGATTCAAAATGGATTTGACCTTTCTAGGTGGTAAAAATTTTTTTGGGGGAAAGGTAATCTTTTGAGATTCTCCCAAATTATATATATATATATATTCTTAGGCATGAAATCTGTCTAAATTCACCTTTTTTTTTAAAAGATACCTTTTGAAATACTTAATCTTCTGATGTCCACCTTGAGGACTGAAACATAATGAAAATGTTTATGTTATGTCTTCAGGTGTGTATTTGGTGTGATAAATCTTTCTTCCATTTTTTTCTTCTATTGGCTGTATTTGTTAAACTGGGGATTTTTCTTCTAGAATTTTCAGGGCCCTTGTTCATTTTGCATTGTGCCAAATGACATGTTTTCTAGTTTTCTTAAACATCAGAGTAATATTTAAGGCTGTGTTTTAAGGGTCAGTGCTCACAGGGAATCTACCCACACATGGAATTATAGGCAAAGTGGGAGAAAACTCGAACGCTGCTGGGTTCTCTTCAAACTCCCCCCGGGCGATGGTGAATGATGGAGGAGCCAGAGCCAACTGCCAAGATGTGGAAAAGTGGGCTTCCTGTCGGTACAAAGTCATTCTTGCCAGAGACACTCCAGGGTCTGCTGTGACGTATGACTCTCTTCAATGTCCCTTTGTGAGGATGGGCTTGGCTGGTCAGGACCTAGAAGCCAATGTGAAGGAGAATTGAAAAAAATAAAACTCATTCATTCTAAGGATGAGAATTGAAAAGACTCATTCATTCTAAGGATTGTCTCTACCAACCTGAGAACTAAAAACTTCAAGGTTAACAATATGTTTGTGCACATGAACCATCCACACAGTCACTGAGCTCTTGAAGATATGACTTAACTCCGTCTGGTTCTATTTTGAAGCTCTTTTGGAGGCAGATATCACAGCGGTCTCTGGGAGGTGGCTCAGTTGGGGAAATGTGCTCCGTGCAAACACACAGACCCCAGTTTGAGCCCCAGCAGGCATGGCCATGGTCCCAGGCGAGGAGGTGGTAACTGGGGTTCACACTGGCACAACGGCAGAATCTCGAGTTCCAGGCCGGTGTGAGATCCTGACTCTAGAACAAAAAGATGAGTGGCCGGTAAAATGATGATCTTGGTTGTCCCCTCTCTTTCCTTTCTCTCTCTCCCTTCTCCTTTCTCCCACATAAGCACACGTGCACATATATTAATATGCACTCATACGGTTACATACAAATGTTAAATATGAAAAAAAAGTTAGCTACAACTTAAAACAGGCACTTTTCATTAAAAAAGGTGGGGAGGTAACTGAGCGGTGGTGGCACATAGCTTTAATCCCATCACCCTGGAGGCAGAGACAGGCAGATCTCTATGAGTTTGAGGCCAGCCTGGTCTACAGAGAAACCCTGTCTCGAAAAACCAAAAAAAAAATTTCTTTTTCTTTAAACCTTCCAACGTCTCCATGAGTTTTGAGTCTGGGACAATGTACTCTACCTTCCTTTGAGGCTTTTGTTTTTATCCGTCAACATAAGAAAAGGATTGAGTGACTCCCAAGTAGCCACCATGGACTGGAAATTCATCCTGACTCCTCTCTGGTGTCTCGGTGATTGTTTCCGGCTTTCTTATTTTCCTTGAGTTACTTCTGGGACCCTGGACATTCCCTTCATGATTACCAGAGTGATTAGCGTCTTCTCTGCCTCAGAAGGCAGGGGCCTTCTTTTGATCCCGTCTGTGCTTTAGCTTTGAAGATGGCGGTGGCCACCACCAAAGAGAGCTGTTTTTTTTTCTTTGATTCTTCTTCACTAGGGTAGTGTGCTTGGCTTTAGTGTCCCTTAACATCGTAGCCCAAATGGCCTGCTTTGTACCTGAGGCAATTTGAAGGCAAGATCACTCTAAGATGCAGAGTAACAGGATAGTTAGTTTCTATATTAAAATGCTCTGCCATACATTTCTGCTCTTACCAGAGTTAAAAAATATCTCAAAATACACATATGGAAAAAAAAACTTCAAGACTGAGTCCAGCACATTAACTACAGTTCTAGAATCTACCGCAGAATCTGGCCTTCTGCTATGGTCACATCCAGACAGGAAAGTCATCACCAGGGAACACTTCTTAAGTGGCTGCATTGCCTAAGGCTCAGTATTGGGTGACCAAGCTAAGCTACTGGAGCATCTGCAGGGCTGGGTCTGGGAGTGCAGCTTCTCCCTGAGTCTACAAGTGACAGCTACAGTGTCTTGAAGACTGGGTTTATGGGTCAGCTCAAAGACATGACGTGGCAGCCAGAGCAAGGGAGAGGATGAAACAGAAATGTGCAAATGCTTGTAAAGAGGCCTTCTAGAAATTAGATGCAATGTTTCTCTCCTGCTGTTCCTAGGCAGATCTCAGTGATATATAAAGACAAATATTGCCGGGCAGTGGTGGCGCACGCCTTTAATCCCAGCACTCGGGAGGTAGAGGCAGGAGGATCTTTGTGAGTTTGAGACCAGCCTGGTCTACAAGAGCTAGTTCCAGCGCAGGCTCCAAAGCCACAGAGAAACCTTGTCTTGAAAAACAAAAAACAAAAAAGACAAAAACAAAAACAAAAAGACAAATATTCCTATCTGGACTAGGGCGAGTAGGGCAGCCTGCCTGCCTTCCTATCTTCCTTTGTTTTCTTTTTCCTACTCAGCTTTGGTGAAGCAGTGTTCTTATATGATGTAGTCTGACTTGATCAAGAGCTTGCGACGTCAGCTAGGCAACCCTGGTGTCTCCTGAGCTCGGGATTACAAACACGCACTGCCATTCTTTACCTTAGCAATGATTATTGACTTTTTGTCCTTGTTGGAAATCGTTAATATTACTATTATTATTAATTACATTTATTCACTTATTTTACATCCCCAAAGCAGTTTCCCCTTCCTCCTCTTCTCCTATTCCTTTCCCCTCCCTCCCTCCCATACCCTCCAATCCATTCCTCCTGGGTTTTTGTTCAGAAAGGAGCAGGCCTCCCATGGGTGCCAACAGAGCATGGCCTGTAAAGTGGAGGCAGGACTAAGCTCCGCCCCTTGTATTCAGACTGCACAGGACAACCCAGTGTGAGAAATAGGTTCCTGGAAGTCAGCCAAAGTGTTAGGGGCAGACCCTGCTCCAATCTAAATGATCCTCAACCAAAGAATGGCTAAAGAAAATGTACAAATTTGTGTAAATTCTCCATTTACACAATGGAGAATTACCCAGCTGTTAAAAACAATGACATCAGGAAATTTGAAGGCAAATAAATGGATCGAACTAGGAAAAAGAAAAAAAAAAAAGCATCCTAACTGAGGTAACTCAGACCCAGAAAGACAAACATGGTATGTACTTACTCATAAGTAGAGTTTAGCTGTAGAAGAAAGGATAATCATACTACAGTCCTCAGCCCAAAAGAAGAAATTATTTTTAAAATAAATTCAATGATGTTTTAGAGGCTGAAGTTTAACACTTCCTGAGAAAATCTGGTATAATAAGTAAATGCTCCCAGAAGGAAGACACCTCTAATTTGGATCCCAAGATCACCACAAAGTATGATTTAAAAACATAGTCTGAAGTCAAAGGGTAGAAAGCACAATATAATTCTTAAATTAGACGATTGTTTAAAAAAGCAAGGGTCACCTCCTACCAATTTGTCATTTCAGGAAGCCACTTAATTTGTGAACATTCGGGTCAATTAAAGCAAAAGACCAGGAAAAGTTAGACCGTGCAAACATTAAACAAAAGAAGAGAAAACGTGAACAGCTTTCCTAGCATCAAAGTGAGTCTTAGAACCAAGAATCAAACGCTCTCAAGACTCTTCATAATTACAATACGGTTGAGTCATCAAAAGGACAGAAAAATAACTTTGAGCATCTGTACGCCCAGTAAAAGGTGTAATGGGCTTAAAGATAATTTTAGAATTTTTTTAGTGTGATATAATTAAAAGGATTAACACAACAAATTTATAATTATGGTTGAATATTTCCGTCATTTCTTTATCACTGATGTTACGTAGTTAGGAGATTAGTTCTTGTGAAGACATTCCTCTTTATTCCTAATGACATCTGCAGAGCAATGAGCTGACCATCGCAGAATAATGATACTTTTATAGAAAAATGTAAAAACAAGATCATGGTGTGGGTCATTAAAAGTCTCAGTAAATTTAAGGTCTGAAATAATATTTAAAGAGTTCGTTATGGGGAAAATATAATACCAGTTCATTTGGAAACTCAGAAGATACTTAAGTAATCCATGGACCGGAGAATAAGCTGCATTTAAAATGAGAAACTATTCAGAGTTAAATAGTAATGCAAATTAATTAATAACAAAGAGATTTATCAGATTAAGGAAATGATTGTCTGTAACAAATAGATTGCCATAGGAAAATTATCTCAATGAATCTAGAGAAAGATTTTTTTAACACGATTTGACACTTGGTTATAGTAAAACCCAGTGTACAAAATAGGGATGGAAGGGATTTTCCTCAAATGTATAAATTATTTTCACAAAGAACTTGTAACTTTTTATTATTGAATATTGGGCATTTGTTCCTATAAACTGTGTATTATTTTTTGTTCTGTAGCTGCTTCCTCCAGTGTAAGCATGGGTGAAGTCTAAAAGACTTTTACACACACAGGAAGTGATTACAATGCATTTTTCACAAATGATGCTGTGTGTGTGGAACCCTAGTAGGCCTAGTTTTCATGACAATTTGATATTACAGAGTACACAAGGGTCACAGGATTCAAGGTGAGCGTACGTTTTCTGTATGTTCGAAACAATCAAAATTTAAATTATATAAAATTCAAAACTTCTTCAGAACATCAAATACTCTAAAAATGAATCAAAAGGCAGGGAAGAGCTGCAGAGTTACGATGAAAAGAGTTATAGACAAGCATATTTGAAGAAGGTACAGAGAGGTGAGCATGGTACCCCTGGCAGCCAGCTGTGGCTCACTGCCAGAGACCTCAGAGAAGACCGTAGGGAGGAACTCACTGGGTCCGTGGGACTTCATTCAAAGTTCTCTCTCTCAGCCACCTGTGTTGAGCTCCTCTTGCATGAACTCATGCTGAACAGGCCACTCCCTCCATGCCCACAGGAAAGGAGAAGTTGACTGAGTCCCCTCAGAAACACCAACATGTGCCTGACAAAGGTCCCACTTTTGGACTGAAGAGTGAAGCCCTGTCTCAAAACACCTACATGAAAAGCTATATGTAAATCGGAAATGAAACCATAAATTAGCAAGCAAGCAATGTAGGATTGTTTTAGTGACCTTGTGTTAGGTCAAGATTACCAGATGCATCCTCCAACAAAGGAAATACAAGATAATGAATTTGTTTTCACCAGTGTTAAAACAGTTTCAATTTAAACTGCAAGGAAGATAAAAAAGCAAGCCACAGACTGGCAGGAAAAAAAAAATCACAAAACATATAACTGAGAAAAGTTATAAAAAATACACCAAGATCTCCCCAAACTCAAGAATAAAATGAGATGTAACTAAATTAAAATGTCTCAAAGAAATGAACAGACTTTCAACCAAATCAGATATAAGGATGATGGAGAAATACATTAAAAATACAGTCGTCCCTTACAGTTAAAGAGGTGTGGACTGCCACGGGAGCCTGGCCTACCGCACATGCAGGCCTGCCCAACCTGGATGTTTCTCCAGAGGGAAAGACTGAAGAAACTGACTTTCATAGAACATTGTTTGTGAGAATCCAAGCAGCATGCTGATGTAGGGAACCATTTTGACAGCCTTTGTTTGGTGTTGCAAAGTTTGCACTTATAACCAGCAGCCCCACCCAAACTACAAATCAGAGTTCCTTTTCCATAAAAAAAAAAGTGTGTGTGTGTGTGTGTGTGTGTGTGTGTGTGTGTGTGATCATAACAGTTTAATCTTAATCTCACCAAACTTGCAAAAACCCAAAATTCATTGAGTGGGTAAATAGTTTGTCATGACCTGAACAGCCAGATGACAGCAAAGGTGATTGGCCTCCAGAAGAACCATCTGGAAGCACACAGGGAACATGAAGCAACCTCCAAGTCATTGTGCAGAGTGAGACTATAGTGCCCAAGCGACGCTTAGAGAATCAAAACGTATTGATTAAATCTCTTCTGTGTGGCTGCTGAGGGGTTGGGAGAGTACACTACAGGATAGCATGGGGTACATGTGATGGGATCGAAATTCCAAATTGTTGCTGATTACATGATTAATACATCCATCTAAACTCTGTAAAGACTATTGAAAGGAACTTTACTATATATAAATTATATCTCTATAAATATAACTCCCAAATTAATGTCAATTATTTGATTAAGCCCTTGATTAGGCAGAATTTGAGAGATAAATCATCAATTGGATGAGACAGCTGAGGAATAATTATGAACTAAAAGAAAAAAATTGAGAAATAATGAAACATGAGGAAGAGAGAGAGTAGAGAAGAATGTTCTAGAACTCATTTTGAGAAAGAGCTTAAGTCTGTCTGTAAGAAGAGCAGTGTTCTCAAACTGTATGAATAAAATCACTCACAGTTTGTTTCATGATTCAAAGTTACTGCTTATCAAAGGAAATGGTGTTAAAGGCTATTGGTGGGGACACTTTAGGAGATTATTAATAAAGCCTGACAGGTTGGCTTACATGACTGTCGGATTTCTCTGAAGGGGTGTGGGAAGAAAAGCTATTAGCCTAAAATGAAACCCCATGATGAATTTCGCTCTCATGTTAGAACAAAGTCACTGTGCTTGGTCAAATTCCTGCCTGATGAGTGCTCACCAAGACGTCTTTAGATAGACTTGGAGCTGCCATGTTCACCAAGACAGAGACTCGGAGCTGCCATGTTCACCAAGACATCTTTAGACAGAGACTCGGAGCTGCCATGTTCACCATGACATCTTTAGACAGAGACTCGGAGCTGCCATGTTCACCAAGACAGAGACTCGGAGCTGCCATGTTCACCAAGACATCTTTAGACAGAGACTCGGAGCTGCCATGTTCACCATGACATCTTTAGACAGAGACTCGGAGCTGCCATGTTCACCAAGACATCTTTATACAGAGACTCGGAGCTGCCATGTTCACCATGACATCTTTAGATAGAGAGAGAGTCCAGAAGGAAAGCGGATACAGATAGGCAAAAAAAAAACTTATCATGAAAAAGCTTAGCAGTGCATTTTAACAAATTTAAGCTTCTAGTTAACCTTGTAGTTTGAAATATATACCATTCAAAACTAGGCAAACTGAAATATTAAAAAATAAAAAGAGTTAATTCAGGAGGCAATGGTAAGAACTAAAATATCCTTATTTTCTTTTCACATAGGGATATTAGCGATTTAGATTTTTAAGTGTATAGAAAATCTTCAAGGGTAACCCGTGGAAAGAAACTGAATTGCATCGGAGCTGCTGGCAGGATAAAGAATAATGAAAGAAAACAGAACAAAAGTTCCCAAAGTGAATAATGATACCAAAAACATCAAAAATGATGACAAAAAGCTAATATTAAAACTAGTAAAGCAGAAACTTTGTAAAAATGAGTTTAAAACATGCAAATATTTAAATCCTTTATATCCTGAAACACTTTACTGAATTGTATAAGAAAATGCAATGACCTGCATTCTGTTATTGAAAGAGGCATAAAATTGAGGACACATCCATAGCAGCACAGAAAATCTGAAGGTCAGAGGATAGTTTTTAAAAAAAGACTCAGTAGCCAAACGCTGAGCTAAATAAAGCAGGCACAGTAATTCAGTCTGTAAATACCAAACCAAAGCCAAAAGGGTGCACACAGAAAAATGGGGTGCTGGGTGGAGATGCAAATTTCAATTTATTGGGAATATGTTATGTTTTAAGCTTGACTGTGTCTGGTTCATGGTGCTTAGATTATAAGATGGAAAATTAACAAATGTGCGGTGAGTAGGGGCACAAGGGTGTACGGAGAGAGGGAGGGGCCGCCATTATGGACGTCTTCGTCTTTCAGTTGTTAGGGCTGTTAGATGCAATGGTTTTGAAGATATAGAAAATAAAACAAGGATCATTTTAAATATTAATCAATATTTAGGGCTAAATATTCTCAAAAACACACACATATCATACAATTTGGAAAATACTGGTTATGTGCTCATTATTAATCATGTCATTAAATATTGTAGAGTAAGGTAAGATAGACAAGGTCCTAGCAATAGTATGATTTGTAAGTCAACCAAAATATAAGTAAAAGCCCAATATTTAGAAAGTATGAACAAGTATCTCAATGATTAGACAGCAAGGAAAGAATTTTAAACAACCAGCAACATGTGAAAAGGATAATTGGTGTAGGAGGGTCCTTCTGTATTTCTGTTGCTTTCATCAGTTGAATAAAGAAACTGCCTTGGCTTTTTGATAGGGCAGCCCTTAGGTGGGTGGAATAGACAGAACAGAATTCTGGGATAGGGAAGGCTCAGAGAGAGAGCCACCATGAAGCCACCAGAGTCAGACATGCTGAATATTCCCGGTAAGCCCACTACCTCGTGGTGACTTACAGACTATTGAAAATGGGTTGAAATAAGATGTAAAAGTCAGCCAATAGAGGCTAGAACTAATGGCCAGGCAGTGTGTTAAATAAATCCAGTTTGTGTGTAATTATTCCGGGCATAAGCTAGCCAGGGCCAAAAGCAGGGCCATGGCCGGGAGCCGGGCGCCTGGGAACGCAGCCCCCACAGCCGTTCTTCCTCATCACTACAGATAATACGTAAGAGTCAAGTTTGAACTCACTAGTAACTGCGCTGATGCCTATGTTCTGGAGAACAGCCGAAGCCGTACCTTCGTTGAACATCCGATTCTTATACCACTTTGGAAAGTTAGTCTCCATTCTCTCCATAAGTTATAAAAACAATAATTCACAAAATATGCAACGTATCTACAAGGAAATTAAGTTAAGTACTTGGGAAGTTAATGAAGGAGAAAGCAAATACGGCATATGGAGGCAAATCGATTTTTGTTTGCGTAAGCCAATGAACTATATGTCTTTAATGAGAACACACAACAAAAACAGATTCCAGTCTTGCAGGGACTGAGAAGACGATGGCAGAACCCGAAGAATGCCTGTTGCCACTCTGTTGTTCGCATTTGACTGATTGCATTTTACAGTGAGGTAATATGGATAACATGGATGAATATCAACCCATACCTCGTTACTGAATATTGAAAACTTAAAACTTACGGTCGTTGAAAGCATAGAACAGACCACGAAATGTGTCAAAGAAGGCCAACACCGTGGGGCCGTGTGTCTTAATCTCTACACTCCAGAGATCACAAGTTCCAGCTTCATAATGCTGTTACTGTTGCTCTTTTCAACATGAGTGTAGAAAAAGAGTTGGAAAACAGGCTGCCTGGACTTGGTTTGGCATAGGAGACGATCATGCTCAGTGCTGCAGACGGAAGTTCTTACAAAAGCTTTCAGAGTTCTAGTTCCTCTTCCGCATGTCTTTTTCCCAGATTTGATCTTAAAAAGTTCATTGTCGAGACTATGACTTTGTGTGTGACCCTGAGCAAGACCGTGAAAACATGGACTCTGCCTCAGTGAATGAAGAGATTTCCTGTTCTGCAAACACATGTCCCATGGTCTTGCTTCTGCAGGCGACTTCACATTTTGGCGGTGTCTTGCTGTTTTCGGTCCCTGGATCTAAAGCTCGAGGCTGTCTATGCAGTGTTTCAGTAGCTTCGGTTATAATTTTTAAACAATGTTGTGTGAGCACAACCACCACATACACCCTGCCGGTCTGCCTGTTCCTCGTGCGTCTCTGTGCATCTATAACTGTTTATTTAGCATACCTGAATATCTTTGCTCACAAAACTACACATATTCTATACTATTTTTTATTGAGAAAAGTAGCCCAATACAATTTATCATTTTCATGCTTCTTAAATGAAGCTCTCCCTATTTATAATGTAGATTAAAAAGTATTTTAATAAATTTTTTAAATTAAGTTTTCAGAATTATATCTTCGGGAATCTGGTCTTTTAGAATTGAGAGTTAAGAATTTTAAATTTTAGAGATTTCTTTGAAAATTTTATTTTAGTGGTCTGGAGTAAAGTCTTTGGGGCCTTACTTCTATATTGCTTCCCAAGTCCACAATCTAGAAACCCCTGATGCCGGAGATTCAGTCAGAACTCTGTGAAGAGAGGAAGGAGTGAGGTGGCTCTCGTTTCCTGGTGACGCTGGTTGAAGCGGGAAGGAGGGAGGGGACTCACTAAGCATTCATCCATTTGATCAGTGATTAGATCACGCCTTGTGTTCTCAATGTCCATCACATAAGAATCAGCAAAATGAATCATTAGATGTATGACTTCAGAAATGAGTGAATATTTTTTTCACATAGTAGGATGGAAAGTTGAAGGACTGCATTTCCTGGGATTTAAATCGTCTTTGGGAACAAAGGTGATATGAATGTCTAATTTTTTAATAGTATGACCTGACTTTAACCTCCATGCTTTAACTATACCACATCAACACATATGTACTCCCATCCTTAAACTGGGAGGAGCCCGCAAAAGCGTGCAGAGGCTGAGCAGGCATCCTGGATGGAGTGGGTGTGGCACGGATGCCTGTGAGGAACAAGGAGTAGAGGTATGGCTCCCGTTGATAATGGACTCTGATGGAGACAGAATGCCACGTAAATGAACTGAATACTTATAGAAAGTTGCTATTAAAAAAAAAACCAAAACATTGAGTTTGAGGCCCTTGTAAATGAGCATTGGGTCATCCTTGTCAGCCTCAGTATTGACATTGTTCCTGACATACCTCTTTTCCACTGCAAATCCCTCTCAGATTGGGAGCCATTTGCCCTAAAATAATTTGTCTTGGACTTAGACTTACAAACCCGTATTTTTCATTTTGTCTGCCACTTCTCTCTCCTTTGTGTGTCTCCCATCTGCAGAGACGGCCCTGTCATCCCTGTAGGCCATAGTTCACTCGGCATGTGACATGAAGTGCATGGAATGTGGGAGGGAATGAGGGAGAAAGGCATTCTCAGAGACAGAGTCTGTACAAATTAAGAGGGTTTGTCTTCCTGACCACAGAAGTATAGAAGTAGAGAATCGGGAAAGAACAGAATTCCAGACATCAGTTCTGAAACCACAGTTAGTATATTATCAGGACAGATGTGCATTAAAATGTCGCAGTACCATGGTATGCTAAGCAAAAGAATAAGATCAATAACTTTAAATGTGTAAAACTGAATGAATGAATAAATAAATAAACTGAAACAGGGTATTTGTCCAATTAGGCATCCAAATCTTAAGGCTCAAAAGATCAAAATAAACAAGTAAATAAACAACTTCTGAAAGTAATAAGGCAAAGTGGAAATGGGAGGGGACGCCGTGATGACGGGAGGGGATGCTGTGATGGCGGGAGGGGATTCTGTGATGATGGGAGGGGATGCCGTGATGACGGGAGGGGATGCTGTGATGGCGGGAGGGGATGCCGTGATGAGGACAGAGACTGTCAGCCTGAACCCCCAAGGGGACCCATTTCACAGTGGGCTGAGTCATCTAAAGCCTGCTCAGTGGGGACACGCAGCAAAGGCTTCTGCAGTTTGGATATCCAAAACTGCCTCCTCTTGGCTGATTTAACTGGATCTAGAGGAAAATGGTACAGCCCTTGTTGGTGAGGAGGAAAATTCGCCAGGAAAGGTGGGAGAAATCAGCTTTAAATGGCCTGAAAAAATATGTGATGACAACTAAGTAGCAATTGTCACATCTGCCAGGTGAATGCTTCCATAACCTGGGAGGGAAAACAAGAGAAGCTGTGGCCTTTAAATAATAAGACTTTCATCTGTTCTAGTCATTCCTTGGACGATTTCAGAAACTAATGTTTGAAAAAGAATGTGTAAAATTGTATGCATGGAACATCCCTTCCCTTCACAGAAAGTAACCCTTCCCTTCCCCAAGATCTTAGGGTCCACTGATTTCCCAGGATCTGCTTGGAGAATTCCTGCTCTGATTGGAATGTGGGGCGCCCTTACAGGCCCTTGAGTTTGGACAATGGGTTTCCAGCCGGTGGAGCAGTTTCGGGAGGGCATGGAATCTGTAAAAGGTGGGGTGTCACAGGTGGAAGTAGCTAGCAGCTGGGTCTTCAGGTTTAGAGACCCCCCTCCACACACACACCTTTCTCTTCTCCTTCCTGATCCCTGGAGATAGAGCAGCTGCCTCCTGCCCCTAGCAACACCAGATGGTCCAGCTGTTCCAGATTCCCCCTCCCCTCGGTGGACAAAACTTTCAATTGGGAGCCAAGTTGCTTATTACCAGGTATTGGGTCGCAGTGATTAGGAGCGCAAGCAGTACAGCCTCCATTCTGAAATTCAGATATCTAAAATGCTCCAAAACACAAAATGTGAAGCAATGCCTCACGTGACAAACATCATAGGATGAAATCTGTATTTTGAGTAAAAGGACTCTTAAAATTTTTACAGGATTGCATCTGGGCTATCTGTACATGGTAGATGTAAAAGAACAATAAGCTCAGCGGCTGAGTTTTCATCCTACCTTCAACAGATACTCGGAAATTTGAAAGTGTAAAGTGTCCTCTTGGTCCCCAGCAGTTCAGATCAGCTACACCCGACCAGCCTCGACATGGCCGCCAACATATCGGGATGTGTTTTTCTAGTTAATAATAGAATCATTTCATTAAAATATAACAAAAGTAAGGCCCAGCTGATGGCAATTAGTTGGGGGAATATTAGGCAGAGGATCTCTGATCAGTCGCCAAAGGATGGAGAAGTAAATCGGAGACGGAGGGAGAATACATGGGAGAGGTGAACTCGTGTCGCTGTGGTTTTACAGACCAGTTAAGCCATTTGAGTACTGAGAGAACTCTCCATCGTGACCTGGAGTTTTATGCCTATCCCTCAGTGAAATGAACTTGACTGGAAGGGGCCTGCTCGTTGACCCTGCTTTTAGGAAATGTAGGATTTTCGTTGTCTTCAACATGGGGAGTGCATGTACCCATCTGGCTAACCAGAGCTGGTTTGTTCTGGTGAATTAATGGCATAGTGTAGTTACAAGCTCATCACTAATGCCATGTGTCTGAAAAATAGTTTTTCTGAGCGCAACTGGTATTAGAGGTGACCAGGCATCACCCAACTGAGAGGAGACTCATATCATCGTACCATTGCGTTAAGAATGTCAGGCCACGCTTGACAGCCCCAAGGCATTTCCAGACAAGATGATAGCCAGCACAATTGCAGCCCCCAGAGCTGCAGGAGGAGGGTGACCAGGGGACTAGAAGGTCTGGTGATTCTTAAAGGATTATCAAGATCTGGAAAAGAGCTGGAAAGATGGCCCTAGCACTCAGGAGCGCAGGCTGATTTTCCAGAGGACAGGGAATTAGTTGCCGGGACCCAGACCAGGCAGCTCAGAACCATGTAGAGTCAGGTTCTGAGGAATCCAACACCAGGCACTACATTCACATCCACATACATCCACACATGCACACACACATGCGCACACACACACGCGCATGCACACACACACAGAGACTCACGCACACACACGGGTGCGAGTGCACACACACACACACAGTAGCACACATAGACACAGAGCAAATTTTAAAACAAAAATGTATTTTTATGAAAACATTTTATAGTAGATGGAACTGATGCTGTTATCTCAAATATTTTAGGGCACAGGCTAATGTGTGAAAGGTGGTCAGCCGTAGCCCGATGGAAACCTAAGCTGAAACTTCTTTTATTTATTTATTTTTGTTGTTAAGATAACAAAAGCATGAGGGGACTAGAACCGACCAATCCCATTAGTCAGAGGAAATGGTCCCGGAAGCTTTATCTGAGCCACTGCGGAGATGGTCATGTGTGGGTGAGGCTGTGAAATTCTTCCTGAGTTATTGGAGGCTGAGCCCATTACTCTGTGTGTTTAGGCAGTTTTACTGGATAGGGACCATTGAAAACATATAAAGGTTTCAGTTGTGTGGCTGCTGATACTGAGTGTTACCATGAGCAGCCCATAGGACCCATGACTTCTGTGGAAAGAAAGACTCGGGGCAAATAGGAGGCTCAATGTGAGTTTAGGATTTAATGGGTTTGGGCTTATTTAAACGTCTATGAATCTCCCGCTCATTGAAAGTTTAATTGGGATGCTTGGGTCAGAGGGAATGTTTTATTTTCAGTTCATCTCGAGAAGTGGCTCTTCTCGTGAGCGGGGATCTGCTGCTTCCCTTGCTGGGCGCAGCCCGGAACACGGGTAATTTCCGTTGTGCGTCCGCGTGTAAGCACGGCACCCACGCAGCTCAGTGTTGAGAGAGAAGCGTGCAGGTCACGGCACTAATAATTCTGTGATTGAGTCGTACTGCCTCGATTTCAAGAACTTCAGCTTTGAAAATGCCAGTCTAGCTCCTCCTGATCACACATGGAGGCCAGACAGATTTGGAGATTAAATGACACCCTCATGACTCGCGCTTATTTATAGTAGAAATGAAAATGTTTAGATGTCAGAAAGCTGTCTCCGCGAGACTCAGTACCAGAGATGCAAAAAGAGTTGGCCCTGGAAAGTAAATCCTTTGGAGCAGACTGGGTTTCCAGTGACCCAGAATTATTTGACCCTGGGGTCTGCTCTGGAAGAGTCCTTGTGTACAGAAGCCGGCTGTCAATAACACTCATTTTCACTTGTTTCTGGAATCCACTCTTAAGGATGGATAAATACCCATGAATTCTGCTGTAGTCAGGGTTCCCATTTCTTCCAGCTTCCAACAGTAAACATATGTGTCCACACACATTTTCTCTTCTGAACCAATGGGAAACCGTGTTCGATGAGCATAATACAATCTGGAGAAACACAGGAGAAAAAAAGCCTCCTTTATTCTATCGGCTGCTGCCCCACTCCGAGGAGCACCCAAGCCAGGTAACAGCTGCCTTGTGATAGGATAAAGGAAAGGGGTGTCATATGCTTCTCTTCAGAGAGAGTTTCTGATTCTGTGAAAGCAACTGATATTTGAACCACTTCCGAGTTTTCTTTTGAATAATTAAAATCCATTTGAGAGCCCAGTATTTGCCAGTTTGCATGGCATTAGAGAGTCGCCAATTGGCATGGTTTTGGTGCCTCTTCTATTTGTTTCCGTTTTGAGTTGGGGAATATTTTTGTATTCCCGGAGAAGCTGTTCTGAAATATGTCATCCGTTTCACATTTTCCCTTCTTGGGCTCGTATTTTTATGCAATACAAAAATAAATAAATAAAACGCTTACTGGGGCCACAGGATGGCCATAATATTGGAAAACTGGCTCTCCGCCATGTTAACCAAGACATGGCGAAGATATAGCCAGTTTTTGTCATTCTGAATTTAATATTTGGCTCACTTTTTAGCATAAATTTTGCACTAAGTTGAGTTATTTTCATTCAAAAAAAAAACCCATGATACTATTTTGGCATACTCTTTTTATAGACTGTATTCTGCTTACAACTGTTCACTGTATAATTTTTATCTCACTGCAGTACCTGGATTAAGGGATTAAGAATTCTACCATTGATTTATACAACATGCTCAATGAGTGCAATGCTCAAAAAGAATGCGCTCCGGGATTCTTCTGCAGAAGATGGCC
>JAQHUG010000222.1:2160260-2174720 GCA_028555095.1 Dicrostonyx torquatus | reverse complement strand
AACTCACAGAGGTCCGCCTGCCTCTGCCTCCCGAGTGCTGGGATTAAAGGCGTGCGCCACCACTGCCAGCTTCACAGGTCACCTTGATGTGACGTTTGTTTGTATCACATCCTTGGTTCCAATCCCAGGAGGGATTGTTTTGTTTGTGGCAAGGTTACCTGGACCTACCTCCTATCTCTGCCCAACTGTAGGCATGCCTCCATTTCATGATCTATAAAGGGGGGCTAATGAAAGTGTCCGTGTGCATCTAGCTGAGCATCCACCCCATCTAGCCACTGGCGTTAGCAAACATGAAGGCTCTTCTGTTGACGGACAGGTGGATGCCTAGGATTCCCACAGTCAACATGCAGTCTCTTCTGTTGCGGTAAAATGTCTATATGGAGATTTGACTGAATTTTGATGATTGCAAAGTATTTTTAGTCAGGAAAGCTCTTTACCCATTTAGTAGTGTATCTGTAGTATTGCATGATTCTTGCATATTTAGATATAGTAATTACATGTGCTGGAGTCTCTCGTTACTGTAGCAAAGATGCGCAACTGACCTCACTTTCCTTCGGGTGTGGCAGCTGCTGTATAAAGTCCTGTGTCACTGAATGTATTGGTGTTGTATTTCTTCATAACTGAAGATGTAAAACTTTTCATTATATAAATGACACTATGTTCAATGGGTTGTCCAATTACAAAAATATTTCACATTTTCAGCTCAAAAATCATCTTCTGTGGCCTTTCTGGTAATTTCACACATTTTATTTCCAGAGACAAATGTTCTACTGAGCAGCTTAGAGGCAGAGTGTCCTCGTGACAGCAGCCGTCTGAGCGCCTGTCCAGTCAGGCACTGTGAGAAAGCCCGCACCCTCTCAGAGAAAACGCCTCTTCACCTCCTAAGAGATGAAGGGAGACACTCATGACCGCGCCCCAGTGAGGCTGCACTCAGGGGAAGCCTGTGCAATGCAAACTGGGTTTGGATCGAAAGAACTCGGCTCTCAGGTCTTCTTTCTGCTGATAGAATATTTCTTGGGGCTTCTGTAGTGAAGCTCTTTCATGCTACAAACCAACAAATGCTTAAATTAACTAGCCCATCCACACAAACCTAGCATATTCTAACAGGGAAATAGAAGTCACACTGGAGAAATATTATATTAGCTGTATGAGCACAGAACCGTATTCAATCCCACATCAGAATAATCCATGGAGTTTACAGATGTAACTATAGAAGGGAATCTTGAATGTAAGGAAATGGTTTACTTTAAGCTCCAGAGGAGAGTTGGGCAGGTGGGGGATGGGCACAAGGCTGTGTCTCCGAAGAAAACTCTAATCTGTGGCCTTCTATGATCTTGTGTGCTGCCAGGGGCGGAATCCCCTGAAGTGCCAGTGGTAACCATGTCAAGTCATTTCTAAAATTATTGTTTCCATTGGGATTTTTCCCATCGATTTAATCCAGATCTGCATTTTCATATTAAGTGACAGATGCAGCAGGTATCTTGTAATCTTATTATCGAATCTCAGTCCCCACTCCCCGTCCCAAAACACGCAGAGCCTTTTAGCATCCTGGGCGTTGGTGTGAATACCTGAGGCAGGGGATGACTCGGTGGGGCGATATGGGCGGCTTCAGTTGCTTCTGTGGTTCAAGGCATTGCTTTGAGGAAATATCAAGAGTCCTCTCTGGAGATGGCACGCAGCCCGAGATCTGCCATGCACAATGAGGATTAGGATACATTGGGAGCTTCACTGATGTAAATAGCTGAGTTGACAGGAAGAACCTACTACCCGGGAGGCATCGGGCGGGAGGGCTATGCCCCTGGGCTGGACGCAGGAGCTCAACACGATGAGAAAGTTGCAAGACAAGACAGAGCTGTTACGTTAGTTGAACCGTGGCGAAGGCTGCTGGCTCACCTGAGGTTTCCTGTCTCTGTATCCGACTCGGTGATTCTACAGCTTAACAGCTTCCCCGTTAACCCGTTTTAACTTTTGGTGGAATTTTCTGTCTTATCAGTATGCTGTCTCTAGGGGCTGTTATAATGCTTGGTGCCACGTGGGAAAACAGAGCGCTAACAAATAGAATGTATTTAGAAAGACAGGGCTCTGTCTTCCTACAGGCACTGATGTCGAAACCGGCTCTGAGTCAAACTCTGCTCTTTTTGTCGGGGGCATGGATAAACATTAATTCATGAATCCATTTCATCTACAGTTAAACTATACAGAATTATGCAGTGGTGCACACATACCTAGAGAATTTATAAGCCTGTCTGCACTATTTTAACTAATGCTGCAGTGACCGTGGAGGGGAAAAGACTTCGGCTCTCTGCAAAGTGCCGATTTCATTTGGTCAGGGAGGAGACCCAAGCCTGGGTCATTTTTAGGTTTCTCCACCCTTCTGTCCTCTGTGGAGACCATGCTGATTTAAGTTCCCACTGACAACACGCATGAACAGCTTGTCCCGCAGCCCTGCCTACCTCTGTCATCTCTCTCCTAGGGTAACAGCCACCTAACAGACCTGAAGTCTCATTGTGGGTTTTAGCGCTAGTCCCTGATTATTAGAGGTCTGAATATCTGTGTAACAGTTTTAGTCTTCCTTGGGGGAAATCCTGATTGGCCATAACCCTTTTTGCTCAACTGTCTTGGTTTGCTCTTGCGACTGAGTTGTGCGAGCGCCTTATGTATTTTGGGTACAGACCTCAGTATTTTCTCGGTACCCGCGTGTTGTTGCTCTACTCCGTGGAAGCCTCTTCATCAGATGCTCTTCCTCTGGTCACGTGTACAATATTTGTCGAACATTTTATGAAACCATTGCAAGGTCTGGGCCAGGACACCCTCCATATACTCATTAATGATCTCGGGGTTTAATCCCTTTGCGTTGATTTTATGTGTACTAGAAGGTAGAAGCAAATTTCAGGCTCTTTCAAGCATTACCTAGTTTCTCCAGGACCATTTATCAAAGGGACTTCTTCTACCCATTGTGTGTTTCTGATTCTTTCATCCATCAAAAGCTGGCTAAGTGTCCATGCCTGGGTTTGTGCCTCAGCTGAGTCAGGGGAAACCTTCACCTCCGCCTAGAAGATCTCAAATCCAAAGACAGGTGAAAGAATAAAGTCCTCTTGGCTGCAAAATAAGTCTAGTGGGAAATATAACCAACGTAGTTAGGGGGTAAAAATGTTAGAAGAATTCAGAATTGAAAATGCGTGGCGTAGAATTTGTGCTAGTGAAGTAAGGATCTTGAAGAGATAATAGGAAACAAAATGATTTGGGTGGTTTCAGAGAATTTTGAACTAAAGCTTAATAATAGAGGCTTTTGTTGAAAATTATTAAATTACAATGGAAATTTTATATTGTATTTCTAATCATCCTTTAGTTAAATATCAGGGAATTTCTTTCTTATTATTATCTAACAAAGAAAGCAATAATGGCTAAGAGTTTAAGAGCTTTGGGGAGGGTTTGCCAAGCATTTACACAGGGTGTTAATTTCGGTATTAAATACCTGGGAAGTTCTATGCTAGCTCCATTTTCTGGACAATTTTCAGATGAGTGATATCTCCATATATATGGAAATACTGTAAAGTATTTCATATAGAAAAAGGTAAAGCAAAAATTTAATGCAGTCAAAAGTTTAAATCATTCAAAGTGCTACCCTTGGTACACACACACACACACACACACACACAATATTTGAATGTGATCCCACTTAAATGGGATCCCATTTTACAGTGAAAATATGTGGGAATTAATTTTACCATAATCTTTTTGAAGTATGTAAAACAGGATTTTTATTCCAGAAAGTTGTTGGTTTGGTAAAAGCACTTGTGAAGAAGAATCAAAGAATTTATAGCCCAAATATATGGTCATGTGGAAGTTCCAAACTATTTGCTTTCCTTAGTAATAAAATAAGAAATAGTGACAGCTGCCCTAATAATCTCCAGGAGGTGGAAAAATATATAGACAGCTCAGCATATCTGGCAGGTTTTGCTGAGAATAGGAAACATTATAATAGAAAGCATAATTGTTTCAAGCAACAATCAAAACTGCTTCAAAACAGGTACATATTTTTGCAATATATGTTCTGTTTTTATTTTTAAATAAAGACACAGTTTTAAGTAACAACGTGTTCACTACTTTAACAGATACATTTCGTTACCTCTCATTCTATATTGGCAGCTGTCACTCAAAAGACATCCTGTCCTCAGGAACTGACATCTTAGCTCACTCTTCACTTTACAGGTGACTTTTAGGTATAATCTTTAATAGAACTTATACTTGCGCTGGAGAGATGGCTGAGCGGTTAAGAGCACTTTCTGCTCTTCCAAAGGTCCTGAGCTCAATTCCCAGCAACCACATGGTGGCTCACAACCATCTGTAATGAGGTCTGGTGCCCTCTTTTGGCCTGCAGACATACACACAGAGAGAATATTGTATACATAATAAATAAATAAATATTTTAAAAAAGAACTTATACTTAATTGATATTATTATCACATAGGATCATTAATAATCTGCTATCAGCTATTGAGAAAGCACTATGAATCAGAATTGAGTACTAATTAATTTTATAAAAATTCCTAATCATGGACTCAAGAAAAAAAAAAAACGATAGACAAGTGATCATTTCTAAGTTGACCGTGATCTTCACCTCATGTGTGTTCGCTTTCACCTTGATGGCAATTGGTAGAGGCACCAAGGTGTGGCTTAAAATACAGTGTTGGCAATGCCTGACCTTGTTCACACAGCTAGTTGTGCCTACTCGTATGTGATAGATACACTCTTCTCTTTCCATGATAATCAGCACTGTGTTCACACACATTTGAACACACCAAGTTTTACCTGAATGAAGGAACTGGGTGCCAGGCGGGCATGGTGGTTTTTGCTTGTGATCCTAGCATCTGAAGGGCAGAGGTAAGAGGATTTGGTCCTGAGTTCAAAACTAGCCAGGGATTACATAGTTATTTCCATGTTAGTCTACCCTGACAAGAGACCTTGTCTCAAAACAACATCACACACACACATACACCCAACACACACACACACACACACACACCCAACACACACACCCAACACACACACCCAAACTCTAAGCAACAAAAAGGTTCATGTTCTTTTCAGAGATGTGTGTGAATTTTTGTTTTGAGAAAAAAGCAAAAGTACTGGGTGAGTGCTGACCTCTACGGGAGGCAGAGTTTGCCCTGCTTTAAGCATTGTCTGTACCTCCTCTGCTCCACCGAGAATTCCCCCCGCCTTTTCCTCAGTAACTTTCTGCCTTTACATCAGGATTTTTGTCACCCTTACTTTGTCATTACCATGCTTCTAATAGTGACTGGTTGACGTCAGCACTGAGTTGACAAGCCATTTCGTCTTACCATTTATTGCATGTACGCAGTGCTTCATCCTGGTTGTAATGTGGCATGAATCTAATGCACATTATCGTGTGGCCTTACAAGAATGTAATAATTCAGTTCAGAAAAGAGAGTCTACTGTTAGATGGTAGCAACTATGTCAAAGCTGTGGGACTCTGGGCAGGAAGTTGCCCGTGTCGAGGGTCTCAGTTTTCCACCACCTGAGCGTGGCTGTGCCTTAGTAATGGTGGCAACAATGTGAACACCCTAGGGAAGTAAGAACACACTCAGGAAATGAGCCATGAACGGGAGGAGTCATCGACCATATAATATCTCAGTTTCTATTAGATCTAATGGCCATCTGGCGAAAGCACAGGGACACTTGCCCAGAACGACATAACGTATAGGTATTGTCATAGCGCTGGTTTGGGAAGACAATTTGCAGCCTTGCCCGGCTTATTTCTCTATCCTGGAATAACCACCTTCTCCCCGCTCGCTGCTGCTTCCCCATGAACCACGTGAACTCATAAAGCCCACGAGGCCTTTTGGTGATGGGGGTAAGGAGGAAGAGGGGAATTAAAAATAAAAAGCGACAGGCACAGTTGAAAGAACAGCAGTCTTCCCGGTGGATGGCTTTACTGAGCCCGAGTTCTTCAATGTAATCATTTTACTCGCGCAGAACAGAGACAAGCGCATGCTCATGCTATTTCTGGGGGCTTGGTGGGGACAGTTTTGTCGAGGGGTGGGTGCAGGAGGACAGGACGTAGGCAAGTCTGTGTCATGTCTGCTGTCGCCCTGCTGGCTAAGCTAGCAGCCACTACAGGACAAAAGTATTGGTAGTCACCGGATGACTTTGCAGCCGGCTTCAATAGCATTGCTCTCTCTTTCTTTCTTTCCTTCTTTTTTTTTAACTTTTTTTTTTTTTTTGTTGGCAGCCAAACTCTTAGTAGAACCATCTGTCTTTCTATTAGTATTTTTGAGGCCTGTTTTGAAGCCACTTTGCTTGGCAAAGTCACTTTCATCCTTGGAAACAATTTAAAAAAAAAAAAAGAAGAAGAAGTTGGGTGGCTTTTTGCCGAAGAAGAATACTATGAAAAAAAAAAAAAAACCACATGGCTGTTCATTTTTGTTCTCAAAGACATGGCTACTTTGCCTTTGTCTTAATGAGATGGAACTGGAGGGGGTGTGGCTCCTGTGTGTATCTGGGATGAGGCGGGCAGGGACTGCAGCTTTAGCGAGGTATCTGTCCCCGTATCCCTCGGTGAGCTTGTCCTCAGTGATTTTATAGATCAGATGGAAGATAAGCAGACCTTTCTTTTTTAAAAAAAAATAAATATCCTTTTCTATAGACCATTGTATTGAGTTCGATTAACTGAGACATGAGCATGTTTCTCTACAAAATCAAGAAGCTCAGGACTATTACTGTCTTAAGAGTCGTGGCCTCCTCGTGCTGTGGAGGGAGGGACAGCTGTGCCTCTTGCTCCTGCGGTCTGGGTGATTCCACACTACCTACCTAAACCCCTCTCGTGATCTCGTTTGGATATCACATTCTTCATTTTTTCCCACATTGCTGTGCACATCCCAACATTCGCTGCGCTTCCCGCGGAAGGTGCCTGTGCTTTGGCAAAGGTGACAGGATCCCCAAGTGGTGTGTTTAAGCTGTATGATCCTCATGGGATCAAACCCAGAAGCCCTGGAGACTTGGAGACTTGTATAGTTTACTGGGAATTTCACCTTCACTGGTGGGTGTACTAGGAACTTGTCTGCTCTGAGAACCCAGGCAGCCTGGGGGCCCACAAACCCTGTGCTCGCATCTCAGGGGCTCCCTCCAGTTCTCCATTCCCGAGTCTTTTCCATTTGGCTAAGGCCTTTCCCCCTCGTTTTTTGTTCTCAATCCAAGCCCCATTTCGATATCCTTATTATGTATGATCTCTTGCTGAATTCTCCCCCACACACTTCTCTCTAGCCTGACGAACTTCGACTCACATCTTCTAGGTCGCAGCCTCGGTGTCTAGGTGCTTTCTGAGGAAGACTACAGAGACATGAACTCTGACGGCACGAGGGTTCCTGTGGCCTCATCTGGGACCTTCACTTTTCTGCTGTCATTTATTATAATTATCCTTGGCTTATCTTCTCTTTTGCTTCTCGCAGTGGACACCCTGTTATAATTAGGGGAGAGGTGTGCGGGTTGTGTTCCCCAGCCGCCTGGCTCCCAAGCCCCCAGCCGCTGACCCGCTCAACTACTGGTTGCTTGCACCCGAAATAACCACGTGAGGACGGTATTCATTTAAACTCTGCCTGGCTTATTATCACTAGCCTTTTCCCCGCTAGCCCTCACCTCATAAACTAACCCATTATAAAAGTCTGTAAGTCACCACGTGGTGATGTACCGGAAAGGTCTAACCTGCATCCATCTATGACGGTGGCTCCTGGCGTCTGGCTCACTTCCTTTCTTCTCCTCTCAGAACTTCCGTTCTGTCTACTCCGCCCACCTAAGGGCTGACCCATCTTATAAGCCAGGCAGCTCTTTATTCAACCAATAAGAGTAATACAAAATACAGGAGAACACTCCCACATCAACACCCCAAAACTGCCTTTCCTCACCGGGTCAGCATCTCTCATCTTCCATATGGGGGCCTTGCCATCACCGCTGAGGGAGTGATGTCTGTCAGGCCTGATGATGCTCAGCTCTCTGTCTACCCACCTACAGCACGGGCCCGTTGTCCTCTTTCTCCTCTCCTCCTTTTAAAGTAGAATACAGAGGTCTTGTTCAGAGGGGAAAGCTTCTCCCTTTGTCTTCCCTTCTGGCCCGCTCAGATCGCCACCCAGCAAAACCTCTTGCCCGTGTGTGTGAAACTCTTCACCGCAATATTTTTTTTAATCATCTTTTGGAAAGGGAATGTGTCAGAAGTCTGCAGGGAGATGCCTCTCCTTGCCGCCATCCACAGCACTTGGCCCGTTCTGTGGCATAGCGCATCCCATCGTCTCCTTCCCCCTGCCTGTCTCTCGGTGTTCAGCCTGCCGACAATGCTCCAGCCCTTTCTACTGGAATTGACAGCTTCAGTGCATCTCTCAAAGAGCAATCCAAAGACATATGTTTCTCCTCTCTCATGGTATTCTTTTTGCTAGGCTTTTCTCCTGCCTTTGACTCCCCCCCCATCTTGGAGTGGCCTTGGATCCCATGTCACCATCCTCTCCAATGTCTTTATCTGACTCCAAACTGACCTCCCAGCTCAAAGCAGAAGCTCTGTAATCTCTGCACTCGGGCCTGGGCTCCTTCCCACCCTCTGGAACGGCTTCTCCAATGGCACAGCATTGAGACAGCGCACATTCATCGGTACCCGCTGTAACCTTCCCTTGACCACTTTTCCACTTAGCTCTTTCTTAGTTGTCTGCAGTCACCTTAAAGAGAGTGAGGTGCTCTTGATGTCATCTTTGGGTCCCTTCTTCACCAGGTTGCCTTGCTGGTTTTTCATACACATTTCTTGACCCATCCTCCAGGTGCACACCTATTAGGAATTAACCCTTCCATGTCTGTCACCCTGTTCCAGTGTATCAGCTTTGTACGGGTGCTCTTGGGAACCCCTCATGTTTTCCGCACAGTGCTATGTCTGCCCTACTGAATCGGTCGCTCACAATTCCTCAGGGCCTGTGGGGGGGTAGGGGTAAGCATTGTACCAGCTGCACCTCAGGCAGATTCCTCACCTCCAGCCTCTTCTTCCAGGCCTCTGGCGTTTCCCCCTCATGTGGAGATTTCCACATCGCTGTCGTTCTGCTCGTGATTCATTCCCCTTCTACTTAGGATGTTTTTCCCACAAAGCCCTGCAAATGCTGGGCTCACAGTGTTTCTCTAGCCAGTACCTCTCTGCCTGGCAGCTACTTCCAGAAGCTTCTCAGTGGACTTCTAGCAGGGTCACAGTCTCCTCTCTGCTTCCGGCTCCAGCATCTCTCCCCTCTGCTCCCAGGGAGTCCTCCACAGGTTTCTGTTGCTGACTTAATGGCTCTGGGTTCTAATCATCTCTTTATCCTACCAAACTCAGAGCAGATGTGAGTTTATCTCCTAATTCTTAGTCACCCAGAAGTGAATATTCTGCCTAGCATATGTTAATTGGATGGGAAAAAATGAGAAAATGAATTCATAGGACAAACGGGTAGCAGATATATAATTATGAGCATCTACTTAGGATGGAACCAAAAAGTTATACAATAGGATGTATTAAATATAAACACTAAAGTGAATATTTGATAGACTCTTTTTCTTTATACGTGTGTCAACATAGTTAATTGGTGGGTCACAAATTTTAGAGGGTAAGAATGTACACAGCATCTTCTAGTGGAAGAATACAAGGTGTTAAGAATGAAATACATTGTGAAGTTTTAAAATCAGGATGTAGCTGTGTAAATTTGTTGTGACATTTTCTAACTTGTGAATAACATGCCCCCTATTAAAAAAAATAGACTACAATTTATGACAAAAGTAGTTTATTGAAACTTAATTAAAAATGTCACACATTTTAAAACTTAATTAAGAGTTTAGAAGGAATTTCATGCATTAAATAAAAAAACTGTATTTATTAGTGATGAAAAATTTGGAGATATTCAAAAGTAGCAAATACAGAGGATAGATTTCCAACTAGTTTGTCTTAGACTGAGTCCAAACAGCCTGGCATCCTCTGGTGTGATTTGCTCCTCTTTTCAAAGTGGAAGCTACATTTTAGCGAAGGTGAATTTAGTGGCGGCTCACACACAGAATGGGCATCACAGCTCACTCCGTAACAACCATGCGCGCAGAGCTGCTCCAGTGCCAACTAGTGGACACTGAGCCACCCCTCGAAGTGGCTTGGGCTTCCTCCGTGCCAGTCTCTCTAGCCTGGGAAGCACAGCTTTCCCATTCTCGCATGTACCTCTGTCCTTTTCCTTTCATGTTTGTTGCGGATGCCTGTTGAGCACCGTGTCTCGTGTCTAGCAGAAACTTGTCCAACGCATCCATCTTTCCCACAATGCATACCGTGAGCTTCTCACACGTAGGAACAAGTTTCAGCAGCTTAGACCAATCTTGGAAACATTTCAAACAAATACATTACCAGCAAAACTTTTTCCCGCTTCCCACACGTTGTGAATGACCACAGAGCTTCCCACACTTCGTTGTGAATGACCACAGAGCTTCCCACACTTCGTTGTGAATGACCACAGAGGTACCACTGCTGCTGAGTTGGGCACATGAGCGATTTTCATCAGCTAGGCAAACTTTCAAGTGAGGAATCCATGAGTTGTGGAGATAAAGTGTGTTTGGAAATGCGTGCTTTAGTTTCATGAGTGGGCTCAGCACACACTTGGGTTGCACATATTTTACTGGAGCCTCATTGGGAGTTTAAGCATGCCATCCTCTCCAGTCTGGTCTATGATGTTCTAAAGAAAACGCACTGTTGAAACCATGAAATTGGGTTGGTATTTTTAGTTTAATCCCTCTTTTTGTTCTGTTGGCCTCTACCTCCCCTTAATCCACATTTCTTACTGTGCAGCAGACAAAGTAATGGATAAAGACTTTTAGCGAGCAGAGCCTTTTTTAGAATACAGTGCTGCGAACAGCTTCTTTGGCCAAGGCAGTCTGATCTCCTTGTCACCGTGATGACTGATTCTCAGCTCACATCGAGATTCCTCTCATTTGTCATTATTAAAATATTTAGGCACTAAAAATTTAACTTATAATAAAATGTACTCGGTAGTTATCCATAATAAAATAAAATTTAAAATAAATTTATTAAATAAAGATGTAATAAAAGTCCCAGGTATTTTACTTTATTCCTTATACTATTACATTTTACCAAATGAAATAGACTGCATTATTGAACAAAATTCTCACTCACAGTTATCCAATAGTAAAACAACCAATTAAGTAATGTCTTTAAGAAAAAAGATTTCTATATAAAAACAATGTGTTTTTAGGTTTTTTGTTTTTTGTGTTTTCTGGGTTTTTTTATTTTTAATTTAAGAAAATGTACGCCAGGTTTGGTGATAAACACCTGTAACCCAAGTACTCGGGGAGAAGAGGAAGCTGGGCCTGTGTTTGAGACCAACTGGAAGCATAAAAGGCCCAATTTCAAACCCACAGAGGGAAATGAACCTTGGTACCCACGGGGAAACCACTAGGGTTGGTACAGCGCGAAAGGAACGGTGAAAAGCCTGATTCCCCTCAAGATATCAAGGCAGTTCCCACTCTGATTCCGTATTTGACAGACCTGAAGCAAAGACTGAAAATTCCAGATAATGCCTGCCAAAGAGAACATCGGTACCAGAAAAACCAGCTCTCAGGCGTTAAACAAAACACTGCACAAAGAGAAAGGAGTTACGGCCGACGATGGAGCCTGATGGGCTGCTTGCAACCTGAGGGCTGAACGGGTGCCTGACATGTCCGTGTTGCTTTTCTCCTCCCTCAAAGATGCAACGGAGGAAACCATACAGTCGTACTCTCCGAGCAAGGACACAGAGCTGCTGGAATGTTCTCTGCCATACTCCTCGGAAGAATTGGGTTCCTCCCTGGTCAATAGATAAGCTGGGTCTCCACAGCCCTTCTGTGGACTTGTGCGATTGGAACATTGCAGGTGCTTCAGTGGGACTCCCAGGCCATCCGGCCAGTTGGCGTAGGAGTTAGTTCTGCATAGGAGAGCTTCAGCTGCTGGCCTCAAACAATACAATGAAAAAGAAGTTGAGTCTTTTTTTTTTTCTAAATAAACTCTTAGTTCACAGGGGAAGCTCAATGCTCTTAAACATCATTCAACACAGGTAATGTCCCGTTAGCTTTTTAGGCATCAGCTTAAATTGTAAGAAGCCATAGCTGATTCTGTTCTACAGAGCAGGTGCATTGGGAAGTGCCGGACAAACAAAACCATTATGTGATTCTCAGAATCGTTTGAAGAATGAGTACAACCCTTGCCACAAGGAAAGAAAGAATGGAAAGGACCGGTTAAGGGAAACAGGAGAGGATGCTACGGAACACATTCTGGTACGGGCAAGCAGGGAGGAAACCTGTGAACGTGTCCTCAGGATCCACTGGGGCAGGCACAAAGGGTGTGATGGAAGGTGACAGAAACATCTGGAAAAAGAGCTAGAGATAGGAAAATCCATCCTGAAAGACCTGGCCATTTGTCACCAGATGAAAGCAAGCCATGCAAAGTTTACAAGCAAGAGGGACACATGCAATGCAGATTTGAGCCTCGGGAGGATAAACAATGCCAGGCAAATGGAACTGGATATCTGAGAATCAGTTAGAAGGCATTTTATGAGAGGCATAACTTGGTGCCTTGGCACTGGGACCTGTAGTAATCTCCCTTCCCACTGCTGACATGCCTAAAGGTGCTTTGGACAAGCCCCAAAGAGCTATTGACAGTGAGAAAGCATTTGTGAGGACAGTTCTTGCTGGGGTTGAGAAGCATCTGAGCTCCTGGCATCCAGGATCCCGTGACGGGACGCTGCTCAGGAGCTCGAGTCTTTCTAGGGCTACGTGGTGAGATCTTATCTCAAAACAGTTTTCTTAAGCCTGAGTACAGGCTGTCACCATCAGGGTTCTTTGAGGAAAGCTGTAGACTGATCTCCAGCCCTTGAGACTGGCTTGAGGCTTTCTTGAAGTTTGTCACAGGACTCTCGTACTGAGAAGTCTGATGGTTAATGCAGGTCTGGGCATCGTTTTCCCTTATGTCATAACAATTGCAAATGCAGCTGTTCATCATAACCTTGATGTATGTTTAATACAAAGTTTCTTCTCTTCATTTCAAATGCTCTTATTAGATTTATGATACATGCTATAACCTAGGCTGTCTTAGAAATGAAATGTGTGAGGTAAAAGGAAAGATAAAATGTGTTGAGTGATGTGGGAGAGGCTGTCGAGTGACTGGGCCGCAGCCCACACCCAGTGTGACTGGCCAGTTGTCTTCTCATGAGCTAAGCCATGCTCTTTGCTCCGAATGTCTTTCTGCTTTCCCATCTAGTCTACAGTCCCTGAATTTGCACAGAGGGCAATCTCTAGCCTTTGCATCTTAATTCCATGGCGTTTCCACAAGTCCTTCCCTCCTTCCATTGTGTCCAAAAAGAGACCACGACCATCCAAATCTTCCTTCCGCTTTTGCTTTGATGTCATAGGTTTCCTCATCCTAGTCCCTCCCGTTCTTGTGCTGTGAGAGGTTTAGAACCATTTGGCAAAAGGCACGGTTCGCCACTGACAGCCATGGCTGAAACAGGACTCCCCTAGTCACCCTCTCTTACATTTCTCCCCTCTATCCCTCTCTGCCTCATCCGTTGCCCTCCCTTCCCCCCTTTGTCTCCTTCTCTTACTCCTCCCTCATCCCCTGACCCCTCATGTGAACCAAACAAAGTCTTGTAAGTAGCCCAGAGGTTTGTTGCAGTGGATAAAACACAGGCGAAACCAAAGGTGGGCTTTCTGATTATTTCTTTCATTTGTGAGATTATAATCACATCACTTTCCTGTTCCCTTTCCTCCCACCAAACCTCCCATGTACTCTGCCCTTTCCCTCTTTCAAAGTCATGCCCTCTTTTCTCACTAGTTATTATAGCCATAGGTATGTCTATAGACGCATGTATTCTTCTTCTCTACCTACTCAGTATGCTGTTTCGTGCATGTGTTCTAAGGGCTGACCACGCAGTACTGGGCACCAGTTGATGTACTCTTTATTGAGGAAGACTGTTTCTCCCACTTTTCTGCATCTCTTCATTGCCTTTTCTATTCTAATTAATTCCACGTGGATTTCATATCATTTATTTGGATTATATTCACACCTCCTCCTAGCTCCTCTCAATCTGCTCCTCATCTCTAAACACAATCCAATTTTGTGTCTTTAAGTCTAATTTGTGCTGCCGCATCCCATGTGACCACAGGGAGGTGCTTAGTCTTACTGAAACTTGATATGCCATGTTTTGCTGCTATCCATGGGAGGGCCTGCCCTTTCCTGAACAGAAATGGGAGGAGGAGTGGATTAGGGGACAGGGACAGAGAAGAAAGAAAGAAAGAAAGAAAGAAAGAAAGAAAGAAAGAAAGAAAGAAAGAGAGAGAGAGAGAGAGAGAGAGAGAGAGAGAGAGAGAAAGAAAGAAAGAAAGTAGAAAGAAAGAAAAGAAAGGAAGGAAGGA
>JAQHUG010000222.1:2148634-2160255 GCA_028555095.1 Dicrostonyx torquatus | reverse complement strand
AGAAAGAAAGAAAGAAAGAAAGAAAAGAAAGTAGAAAGAAAGAAAAGAAAGGAAGGAAGGAAAGAGAGAAAGAAAGAAAAGAAGAAAGAAAGATCATAAAAGGCAGGGGCCGGAGACAGGGAGGACAGGAATACGGTGTCTTATAGGTGCGACAGGACCTCTGCACTTCTGAACTCAACACAGTAGCAAAGTGTCTGTGTATGAGACCCAAACAAGATGACCCCAGGTGGCATTAGAGCATGGATGTCAGGTGACTCAGAGCCCCCCCCCCACAGGTTAGGACCTTCCCACTGGTTATGGCTTCAGGGGGAGGAAAGGGGGTTTCTTTCTACAGAGTGACCAAAGGTGGGCTTTCGAAGTGAAATGTGATGAATAGCCCCAGAAACTTAAGATTCCGCGATGGCGAACAGCAGTGAGAAACAGGGCTGAGACACAAGGCAGGGATCCTGAGAGCTTGGCTTTCCCGACGAGCGTATCCCTGCTGCCAAACTCAGGTCCGTGCACACAGCTGGTAGTTATTAAATATTTTCTTAGACACTGAATTAGTTGGTGAGCGGAAGAGCTAGTGAAGAGCAGTGTCAGCCACGCGACTTTTAACGCAATCTTAAATCAGTAGCCTTATGCCCAGTGGCAGAGCCTGACCAACACTCACATTCACCAGGGAGACCTTGCTCAAACATTTCATTGAAAAGAAAACCAATAACACTAGATATTTTAGTTAGTAACTTCACATTAGGCAGCAACATGGCATAGTTGTAAGAGACGGTTAAACTGTACTATGATTTTCAAATAATCTTAATTTAGTAGGCGTGTTTGTGTATGTACATGTGTATGTGTGTGCACGCGTGTATGTGCACATGCGTGTGTGTATGCGCGCGTGCTCGCGTACCTGCCAGCCACATGAACCTGCTGCCTATTGTCACATGAGGTTCAGGATCAGATTCAGCTCCCTTTCTAGGGAGTCTGGCACTTCACCGATGGACCATCGGCTCCTCTGGTGATTCCGTTCCGAGAATCTACTAACTGATGAGAGTTTCCGACGATGGGAGGGCACCAGCAACCCAGAGTCCCTCTGAGAGGTGACACTAAAGGAAAGGCCGTCTAGTTAGGGGGGGGTGTGGTCACTTGCACCAGAAGGATCTTCGTATTCCCGAGGGACTAGATTTTAACCTGGCTCTGATGAGCTCTGTAGCCACATGAAGCTCACGGTCTCTGGGTGGGATTTTGCATCTTCTCTAAAGAAAAGGTAAACGAGCAGGGTTTTCCCCCTGTTGTTTCTTCAAGTCTACTCATAAAATTGTGAAATTTCAGTATGTATGAGCATAAAAAAGTGTCTCCAAGTACTAGTCATCCCTAACTAAGATACGGACATGGCTTTGGCTGAGGAGGTGGCTCGGTTGGAAACAGTGCTAGAGGAGCATGCATGGGGACCAGAGTTCAGATCCCCAGGCAAGTGTTTGTCTCCATTCCCAGCCCTGTGACAGCAGAGACAGGAGAATTCCTGGAGCTCCCTGACCAGCCAGCCGAGCCAATTGGTGAGCTCCAAAATCAGTGAGAGTGGCTGCCTCAAAAACCTAAGGCCGACAGTAACTGAGGAAGACATCTGACATTGGCCCTGGCCTCCGGGTATTCCTACCCTTATGTGTGCACACAGGCATGCATGTGTACACATGCATTACACACAGAGAATTAACATGCAGAGGTGTGACTTATACATGGAGGTTTCCATGTATTCTGTGTGTGTGTGTGTGTGGGGGGAGTGATTCCTTAACCGTTATGTCATTGCTGTAAGACAGGAGTGTGGCATTTTCGCTGAGGGAGTTCATGCCAGATTTATTCACTGACAAATTTATGTGTCAGCAATTGATCTTCTACCTTTACTTTCAGTATATAATTTTTGCACAGAGTGACTGTTTCATATAGATGTTTTCTTCCAGGGAGATTATTTGTTTTGATCACGATCATCCCCATGCTCTCCCTTTTCTCACTTGCTATCCCATTAAAATCCTTATTTACCCAAGACATCTCACTCTGGGTTCATGTCAATATAGACATACAACACACATGCATACATGTGTGTGGATAGATAGATAGATAGATAGATAGATAGATAGATACATGATATATAGATAGGTTGATAGATAGGTAGATAGATGATAGATACATGATAGATACATGATACATAGATAGATAGATAGATAGATAGATAGATAGATAGATAGATAATAGAGATGATAGATAGGATAGATACATGATAGATAGGTAGATAGATGATAGATAGATAGATAGATGATAGATACATGATAGATACATAGATAGATAGATGATAGATAGATAGATGATAGATAATAGATAGATAGATAGATAGATAGATAGATAGATAGATAGATGATAGATAGGATAGATACATGATAGATAGGTAGATGGATGATAGATAGATATATAGATGATAGATACATGATAGATACATAGATAGATAGGTAGATAGGTAGATAGATAGATAGATGATAGATGAATAGATAGATAGATACATGATAGATAGATAGATAGGTAGATAGATGATAGATACATGATAGATAGATAGGATAGATACATGATAGATAGGTAGATAGATGATAGATAGATAGACAGATAGAGGGAATGATTTTATATATCTATATAAAATCTAGAATCCACAAATAAAATAGAACAAGTACTATTTGTCTTTCTGAGTATGGCTTCTCTCAGTTAACATGATGCTCTCCAGTTTGTGTTCCTTTTCCAAAGGACATAATTATCTACTCTATGGTGAATACGACCCCACTGTGTGAATGTCATATTCTTTTTGACTCCCTAATCTGTGCACAGATGTCTCTGTGGACAAATGTCTAGGGTAATCTCGGGCCTTGGCTATGTGACTTGTGCTGTGGCAAGCATGGGTAACAAGCGTCTGTGTGGTAGGCTGCCTGGGCACTTTTCAGACGCTTGTGCAGAAGGATACCTGGGTCTCACGGAAGTTCTGTTGTTAGCATTTTGAGGACGCCCCTTCCCCCAATACTGACGGAATGGACCAAGTGAGTCTTCAGACTGGCCTGTTTGCTTTCTTACTCACAGCCATTCTGGCAAGGCTGAGATGCAGCCTGGACTATGACTTCCCTTTCTCATGCAATGAGGGGCGGGTGAAGCACAGGGCGCTCTGGCTTCTCTTCTTTGATTCACTCTCTCACGTTCAGCAGGTTCAAGGTCAGCTGCCGCCATTGATGATCCCCGTGTTCCCTCCTGACCAGCGGACCCTTGCTGCAGCTGCCCAACAAGGATTCCTCCTTCCTCCTGGCTTCAGTTACAAGGCTGGGTGTAGTAAGTACTGCTGCGCTCCTAACTCCAGCGTGGGGGGATGATGTGGCTTTCGTTTGGACCCCTTAATGCCATTCACACACCAGCAGCACATGAGCAAGGGAGGAGCTCATTCATTTAGCGTGTTTATTTTATTTTATTTGGTTTTTTTTCGAGACAGGGTTTCTCTGTGGCTTTGGAGCCTGCCCTGGAACTAGCTCTTGTAGACCAGGCTGGTCTCGAACTCAAAAAGATCTGCTTGCCTCTGCCTCCCGAGTGCTGGGATTAAAGGTAGCATGTTTATTTTAGAGATAAAATACAATGACGTGATGGAGAAGGCAGGGTTTTCGTTAATATCTATAAGTGCGCATCCCACTCCTGGGCTCCAAAAGCCAGGATTCATTCTTTATACCTCATTTTATGCCTTCTATTCCCAGTATATTGCTAAAATATAAATATAATTTAGGGGTTCATATTTTAAGAAATGCTTTCCTATAGTTTTTGATCATACCGTAAGTTCACTCTGAATTCCACAGAGAATATGGGACCTTTGTGTCGGCCACATAGCAACAGCCGGGGAGGATGGAGTGTCACATGATCCTCATAGGCTTGTGTGTTTGTGCCGTGTCTCCCCATGCAAGAGTGATGGCGTCTGAGAAAGTTGTGGAACCTGTAAGATGTAGAGACCTTCTGAGCCATGTGAATCGTTGGAGGTGGCCCTCGAGGGTCCCCACCTCAACTCCCATTTTCTCATTGATTGCTGACTGTGAACTTCTGACAAGCCAGTCCCTCACTCCTGCCTCTATGGAAGGCAACTGGTCAGATATTTGGCAGAGACCCACCCTTCTGCCCTTCCGTGGCCTCTTTTATACTTTGTGCAGCAGCAGGGATATAACCAACACTCACCGAGCCCTCTGAGCCTCTTCCCGTTCTTAGACTAGTCCACACTCTTTCTGGATGTTGGCCTCTCACCAGAATGGGTCCCTTTTCCTGGTGTTTTGAACCTGATCTAGCCCTTGTCAGGGGTGATTTCCTGGACCTATGCTTGGACCCCTTCCCCCTGGCCCCTCTGTGATCCATTGTTCAATATGATATACAGATTTAAGGACTGGAAAGAAATGTTAAAATCACAGGTGTAAAAATGCAAAACATCATCTAACAGGCAAATTTGAATTAATTTCTAGTCAAGTTGAGCAGAGATTGTTAAACTAAATGTCACAGCTCAGGTTCAGGCTGTAATGATCCCTGTCTCCAGGGTCCCCTCTGCGTAGCTCTTCACTCCTTTGGCCACTTTTCCTCTTGACTTTGTTTTTATTATGTTTCCCCATGAGTCAACATAGTTCATTTCCACCCAGGACCCTGACTTGTCCATTTCATAACACACACACAGTCCTAAGTTTTACAGATCGTCCTTTAGCCCAGACACAGAGAAATCACTTTTTAAAAAGAACAATTAAGGGCTGTATTCTAAAGGTTTAAAATTTTCAGAATAATTTTCTTTCTCGGGATCAAGTTTTACATCAAGCTGTGCATTGTCAAACATCCAGGGTCTTTGGTTTTCGTCGTGTTGATCTACAGAATTGCTCCTCACTTGACACATGGGCAGCAGATGTGGTCTTGGTTTTTGTTTGTTTGTTTGTTTGTTTTTGTAATCTAGCTTTTACTAAAACAAGAAAAGGTCACTTTCAAAACCATCCATTGCTCCCGACTGCATTGCAAACTATGCATAGAGCATCGCTTTCTTTTCCAAAAGAAAAGTAAGTTATTTTTTAAGCAAATATAGAAGTCAACTCCATTAACAAACACTGTGCAAAAGAGAAAGACGCACTGAGAGAACACAGTGGGACGGCTACAGCCCCGGACAGGTCAGGAGCACACAGCTCCCCGCTCCCCTGACCAGCTGGCCTGTCGAATTTGTGCAGCCCAGTGTGCCATGGATCAAACCAAGTTTTCCCTTTGTAAAAACGGTTGGTATTTTAACTGTTTGCTACTCATGCCTTCAGAGCCGAAGTTATAAGCGATTCCACTTCTTCAGTTACCTTGGAAATAAAATAGAGCCAAGCTTTTACTGCTGCTGGCCAACTTCAGCTGGGCACCTTGCCAGACTCTAGAACTTAGCTGAAGCAGGTCGTGAAAGCAAGTGGCCCACTCTTGTTGACACCTTGGGGCAAGTCCTCAAGCAGGAGCTGGGCTGACGTGATTAACAGTCCGCGCTGTCTCTCCGCCAATCACATTGCAAGAAAGGAAATGGGGGCGTAGAGTAAAGCCTGCCATCCCATCATCTCCGGCGTGACACCTCTCCTGGTTTCACTTGCTTTGAGTGTTATTGATGAAGTTCTTGGTGACAGTCTTGACCAGCCCACATACCATGTGACTCCAAAAGCAGAAGCATTTCAGAGCTCGTGGGACCTGGGGCTGAGACCTGCTGAGAGCTGAAGTGTGGAACCTCAGGCATCCCTGGTAAGCGCAAGCTGAGGAACCTGGCCGGTGCAGCCTAAGTCAGCAAGTCCTATTTGCAGAAGAAGAGGCTCCTAGCTGGAGCATAGGCGTCTTGTTCCTGCTTTGGAAACACGGACGCATGGAAAGCAAGCACAGAAATATCTATGCTCCCCCACTCTTGCCTGTAAGTCCTGTGTCAGCCCACAAGTGCAAAAGTATTGATAATACTTGCTTTAAGCACTTAATAAAGTCAAGCCCCAAAATACACCCCTTCACAAGTCCATGCCTAGTTCAACATTTTCCTGCTTATTTCCTGAGGCCTAGAAAAGACACTTGTAAAGGTCTTTGGAGGTGAAAATAATGGCATTTTGTTTATTGTTGTTGTTGATTGTCACCAGAGCCTCACCCAGTCTTCCTGCCTCAGCCTATGGCATCTTGGGCTAGGGGTGTGAGTCTCCTTACTTAGCTCCTGATGATGATGAATTAGTAAATCAAATGCCCGTCTTCCAAGAGGAAGGAGGCATGGGTTTGAAAGAGTCATATGAAAACACTGTTTTGGAAGGTCAACTCCATTTTACCCAATTCACTTCAGGGGGAAAAGGAGTCAAGTAGTAGTTCTTTTGTAAACTTCTTAACCAGGCTGCAATGTGAAAAATCGATTTATAACGCATAACCTAAAATTCCAAACCTAATTAGTATCTGTCAGTACCAACTCATTGGAAACAGAAGACAATCATGACATTACAAAACAATCATGACATCACGATGAGACAATCATGACGACCCATTAAGTAAGTTTGGAATGCAAGGTGCCCAAGATGTCCTTTCTGAATTATCAGTCAAGAGGGCACACAAATAATTTAGTTCAATCACTCCAAGTGACTCCCGAGTGTGTGGACTCCTTCTTCTAAGTAGAATGCCAACTTGTTAAGTAAAAAAAGTCAACCCATGAGCCGGGAGGCTTCTGCCAAGCACCTATCTGCAAAGAAAAGTTGAAGCATGTTGGGCGCCAGCAGAAATGCTCTGTGTTGGGAGGAAGACACACCCCCTGGCAGTGGCTCACCTTAGAGAACCAATCCTCCCTTGAAGGGAGGGAAGAAATGTGGAGTGTGTGTATTTCGGTGTGCACCCAACACTTTCCACTTGGGGAGGAGTTGGAGACCATCAGGTCTTGAGGTTTGCCCTGTCGCTTTCTCTGTTTCTGAGTCCCTTCCCTCTGTGCACAGCTTCCAGCTGCTCACATATAGGAGACCCCCTGTTCCTCTACAGCATGCAGTTTTGGGAGACATAGATGACTCACTTACCGGGAGCTTCAGCCCTCTGCCCTTCTGTTCTCTATTTGTGCCCAAAATTTCCAATCCTAGAATTCTAACAGTCACAAGCTTTGGAAATTTTGACAGAAAGGCATTTTATAGGGAAATAATAAAATCTTGAGAAAAGTCAAAATTCAATAAAAGAAAATTTTTTAGGCACAGTATAAAAATAAGTTGGAAAAGAGCTGGCTTGATCACTTAGCCCAAGGTATGAATTGAATGTGTCATATGAGATCAATGGACAAGAATGTCCCATGCCAAGGACCTCAGGGTGGTCATGGTTAACCCCCAGGGGCATGCTGGGTATTTCAACAATTCAAAGAAAATATAGAGGTATCTATCTAGGGCTTTGTAAACTTTCATCTTTAAGTTGTGTGGACTTTTCTACTTAATAAAGGTGAGTGGTTGGTTTTTTTCTTTTCTCATAAAGATGGCATTAAAAATGACTATGCCACTGGAAGTGCCTTAACTCAGGAAGGTTCCAGAGCTTTCTGCCCAGTGTAGTGCTACCTCATGGTTGTGGTGGTGGCTGTTGTTTTAACGTTGTTGTGCCCTCTTATTTTTTAAACCAGAAAGTTTTCATGAATATAAAATAACAAAACGTATTCCAACAAAGCGTATAGAACTCTGTGCAGTATGTGAAGATAATCAATTCATAGATCTATACCAGTTGATAAAAAATGTCCCCCATAGACTCACACATTTGAACACCTCATCTCCAGTGGGTGGTACTGTTTAAGACAGTCCTGGAACCTTCAGGAGGTGGATCCTTGCTGGCAGAAGTACGTCATTGTGGGTGGGCTTTGAGAATTCACAGCTGTGTCCTGCTTCCTCTCTCTCTCTCTCTCTCTCTCTCTCTCTCTCTCTCTCTCTCTCTCTCTCTCTCTCTGTGTGTGTGTGTGTGTGTGTGTGTGTGTCTCCTCCTCCACCTCATCCCACCCCCACTTCCTGCGTGCGAATGAATGTGGTATCTGCCTCCCACCCTCTGCTCTTGCTCCTGTCTGCAGCACAAGCCTTCCCTGACATTGCAGGCTTTCTCTTATTATAGACACGTGCGGCCGTGACTGGCTCAACATGATTCTTTCCGAATAAACACTTTTCAAACTCAGCAACTAAACCAGACTTCCCCCAAAGGCTTTAACTTATAAAATTTGAAGAAGGGAGAGAATTAGGGGTCTAGGAAGAAAATTAAGCCCAATCATTTTAACTCAATACAGAAGCTGTAAGTTATAATTAGCGTTCCCTTCCTCCACTGATGGACGTGGAGCCTGCATTCTTTGATCATTAGGACCTGGGTTTCCTCTTCTGTTGGTTTAATAAATGTGCATCACCTGCATGGGTTTTGGCTTGGGCTTTGGTGATTGCCTGGCCACGGATTGTCTGTGACCTGTGTGTCAGCTGGCATGGCGGATGCTGTTAAACCAGAAATTAGCGTGTGGTCTCCTCAAGTTCATGGACCCTGTGTGCCAGAGAGACACAAATGGAACACACACGGTCTCCCATTGAGCAAAGGAACATGTGGCATTAACTAGAAACAGGAACATGTCAACAAGTTTGCCTGGGGAAGTTGGTGGTATTTAATTCCTCGACATTAATTTTATTGTGGCGTATGAGGAACTAATTGAGTGAGCATTTCCTTTCCGAGGAAGAGGAAGCACTGCTCAGAAAACTGATGGGGAGCAAACACAGGGCGTTCTCAGTTTATTAAGCGTGGCTTAGCAACTTCCATTTATTTAAGCCAATCTATAAGGCAATTAAGAATTTCAATCACTATATTGCTATTTTATTTAGCACATTTCTGAAAAATAAATCGAAGTGCTAAAATGTGGAAGAGTTTGTGACTGCATCTCTGGTTTCACAGAGCCAAGAATGACTAAATACAGACAAGTGGAAACAGACACATGACAAACGGTGGTAACAGAAAACGACGTCCAAACCTTGGTAGTAACAAAACAGTAAAGGTTAAGGGCGTACAGGGGTATCAAACCATGGGGCTGGAGAGACAGCTCAGAGGTTGACAGCACTGGCGGCTCTTCCACGGGCCCTGAGGTGATTCCCAGCTCCCATGTCGGGTGACTCACAACCACTCGTAACTTCATCTCCAGGTGATCTGACACCTCCTTTTGCCCTTTGCAGGCACCCACATGCGTGTGTCATACGCTCACACAGACACGTAAATAGATATAAATATAAGGCTGCCTCGATTCTCCCCCCACCCTGCCCCGAGGGAGGCCACAGCTAGGTGTGATTCTGGTCCTGGAAGAAAGGAGAACACTTACACGTGTGGGCTGTGCTTTTCTTATCATCGCTGTTGGTGTTCACAGATCTGTGTGCTTATGGCATTACCTCTCTTCAGTGTCCCAGGGTGTCTATCACTTTCCTTGGGTGCCCTCACTCTTCCGGCATTTAGGCGGTCCCCTCTACTTCATATGTAATTGAGAGTCTTTAATGGACACATTATAGCTATTTCGAAAGAAGACAAATCATTGACACTGTAACACCTCATGTCTGGATGTTGAGTGGGTGATTCAAGTTTCAAAACAAAGACCATCGGAATTAAAATCCTTCCACTCATTCTGGGTCACAACCTAAGCGAATCCATCCATTCCGGACTGCCGAGGGCAGCTGCGCTAGGTGCTCCCTTTGAGAGTGGAAGAGTCTAGTACATCACTCCCGGGTGCCTGACACTTGTCATTTAGAGCCTCGCAGGCTAGGCGGCATCCCAAATGTAGTTCGGGCTGGCTCCTTTCCTCCCAGCTGCCTTGGTTACATTTGTCATCGCTGGGACCAGTATCTACCATGAAGCACTCTAAAAGAGGGAGAGTTTCCTGAGCCTACAGTTGAAGAAGGAAGGCCATCTGTCCTGGTGGGGAGGGACGATGCTGGAAGCCTGAGATGGGCACTGGCTGAGTTAGGGTTGTTATTACTGGGAAGAGACACCATGGCAATTCTTATAGAGAAAACAGTTCATTGGGGTGGCTCGCTTACAGTTTCTGAGATTCAATCCATTATCATCATGAGGGCAAGCATCGCTGCGTGCAGGCAGATGTGCTGCTGGAGCTGAGGGTGCTACATTCTGTAGGCAACAGGAAGTCAACTGATACACTGGGTGGGATCCTGAGCATATGAAACCTTAAAGCCTGCCCCCACAGTGACACGCTTCCTCCGGAAGGTGTGGCCCACATTAAACCTCAAGGACTGGATTGGAGGTTTGTGTCATCCAGCCTCCTCCAATAAGACCACACTTTCTCCAGTACGGTCACACCCCCAATAGTGCCGCTCTTTATGGTCTTATGGGGGGCCAAATACATTCAAACTACCACAGGCACTCCCATTGTTTTAGCTGTCTGGAGGCAGAGGGACTAGCTTCTTCTAATGAAGTACTGCCTCCTGCAGGTTCCAGCCTTCCAAACTGGAGACCAGTAGACCACATTAACCTCTGGGGGACATTTCCATGCAAGCCATGACGCCTGAAGATCACAGACTTTAGGCACAACCCAGGAAATGAGATGACTGTCCTGACAGACCAACAGAACGACTATGAAAACTGCAAACAATTGAATTAGATGCTAACCCTTCAGGACAAGTCTGGGATAAGAGAGAAAAAGCTTTTGATTTTTGTCTTAATTGACTTAAAAGAATTCCTTTCTTCCAAATTGCTACCTCTTAATATTGTAATCATAGTAGATCCATTTTCTCTGAACCATTTGATTTCCCATAAGACACGGAGCAAGGATGTCAGCGTATATTGTGATATATAGGGCTGGGTGGGAAAGCAATTAGTTAATGAGTGGGCCGCTTTGAGCAGCTTAATGGGAGTTACCACGCCATCGTCGAAGTGACGCCTCTCTTGCATGCCGAACCGCGGAAGCAAGAAAAGACCCCCTTTGACTCGTTGTCACCTTTCCAGAGATACCCAAGTTCCTCAGCTGATTCGTCTAGGATTTTCAGTGACACTGGAAATCTCCAATTATGACCCAGGAGTCGAAGGGAAAACAAATGCTTCATCATTTATATGCAGACAAGTCTGTCTGTTCTGAGCGGTAGTCCCTAAAGGGCTCATAAATTAATCTCTTTCTAAACTAACCATCGAGGTAACTATTAAATAGGATCAAGTTTTCATTTGCCACGCTACATTAAAAAGTCATAAAACTATATTTTATTAAAAGAAAACCTCCTAGTGAAAAAGTGTTAGCCTGTGACCGAGCAGTTAAGCGCCAACCATTATCTCAGAATGCCTTCTTTTAAAATATCTATGGCGTTAAACGAGACCTAATGTATTTTTACTTTCTCTAATAAAATTCACTAAGAATATTTGCATTCATTCCTTACCATTCACGGGAAGTTGATACAAAATATTATCATGTCTCCTAACAGTTTTCACATGAAATCATACGATGCTATTGGAGCAATTGGAGAAAACCTTTCTACTTCTCCGTTTCTGGGCCCCGCGAGCTGTTTGAGAATAGTTGTTGTTTATCTCGGGGTTCTGGGGCTGCAGAGATGGCCCAGTGGTTAAGAGCACTGGCTGTTCTTGCACAGTACCCGGGTTTGCTT
>JAQHUG010000222.1:2111134-2146134 GCA_028555095.1 Dicrostonyx torquatus | reverse complement strand
TTATTCTATCTACCCATCCATCCATCCCTCTATCCATCCATCCATCCATCCATTCATCCCTCTACCCATCCATCCATCCATCCCTCTACCCACCCACCCATCCATCCATCCATCCATCTATCCATCCATCCATCCATCCATCCATCCATCCATCCATCCATCCATCCATCCATTCATCCCTCTACCCATCCATCCATCCATCCATCCCTCTATCCATCCATCCATTCATCCCTCTATCCACCCACCCATCCATCCCTCCATCCATCCATCCATCCATCCATTCCTCTATCCATCCATCCATCCATTCATCCCTCTATCCATCCATCCATCCATCCATCCATCCCTCTACCCACCTATCCATTTACTCATCCACCTATCCATTTACTCATCCACCCATTCAAACCCAGATAAAACTACAAGAGTCTCTCAGCTTGTTTTCCAGATGTAAGAGACTTGCCAAAGAAATACATTCTCCACTGAGTTTTCACTGACCCTTGTTATGGCATTCAATAATTATTCATTTACAATATATGTGTGTGTGTGTATGATGTAATACCTACTTATTGGCTATATGCTGCAGGTGGAATGTGGTACATAACATTATGTCAAGAGTCATGATGAACAGAATTCCTGGCTCCTAAATTCCCCAGCATTCAATCACGAAGCCTCCAGCTCTATTTAAACACCACTGTTAGGGGGCTGGAGATATGGCTAAGCCGTAAAATACACTTGCTGGTCCTTCATAGGACTGAGTAGGACCTGAGTTCAGTTCCTTGTGTGCACAAAAAACTGTCACTCTAGCTTCAATGGATCCAAGCTCTTCTGACCTCCTTATGCACCCTTACATGCCTGCAATCAACACACACAATGCACATCCATTCACATAAAAATGGACTAAACCTGAAGAGATAACCCCCACTGTCAGACTACATTTCCAAATACGTCATCCTTCGCAGTGAAGATTCAGTTTCAACACACAAACTTTTGGCGGTACTTCAGGTCACATTCGACACAGAAGTCTGACTTCGCCATACAGGCCCATGGATGTTGCCTGTTTGGAGGTAGTTTTGCTGGACATGCTGCCAGCGGCTAGGATTCCAAATATCCACTCCAACTATGTAATTTTTATGTGTTTTCCTTTCCATGCTCACCTGTGGCAGTTTTATAAGTGAAAAGTATCAGGCGAGCCAGGATTATACTTTTATGTTTCAGTGTTTATACACATAGATTTATATATTAAAGTGGCCTAAAACTCAATAAATATTAGCTACTCACACTTAAAACCAGTGGTGGAGTAGTGAGTTTGGATGGAAATGAGATTTATTTCCTGAAGGATACACCAAAAATAAAACGGGAAGCTCACCTATGTTTCACCTCTCTTTCCTTATGTCTCTTCTCTGCTGTCTAATTGGTGCCTAAGCTCTCTGCAGGAGCTGCCTCTTCCTCCCTTGTTCCATCCGGATTAGCTCAGGCCATTATCATTTCCCACTGGATTTACTGCTAGGGGTTTAACTTGTCTCTTTGTCTCGCCTCCCCATCTTCCAATCGATCCCTCTCTGGCCACAGAATTGATCTATCAGAAACCCAAACGGGGCTGTGTCGCTACCCTGCTCAGGGTCGGCTACCAACTTACCATTGCCAGCACGGTAAAATGTAAAGGTCTGTGAGCCTTGAGTTCTGCTTTCTCTCTGGGCACACAGCTCCCTGTTCCCTTCTTGCACTGGACGTGTCTGTGTGCGGAGTAACAAAGATAGGAGTTTGGGCTGTGTGAGCACCGCACAGTGAATGGCAGGACCTCAAAGACAGAAGATGCTGATTGCTGATTCTCCCAACAGCCTTTGCGCTGGATCAAAAGCAACACCTTCCTTCTCAACCCCCCTTCTACTGTGTCCTGGTAACCCTCATTGTGTCTTAGGTTCCTGTGGCGTTCTCCACCTAGAAACTAGAGAAGAACAGGTGTGTTAAATGCACATCGGAGAAGACCTTTATAATCTGCCTCTGGGAAGTGATGGAGTCTTCTTGTGGATACTCTGGCCAACAGAGACATAGAAGGTAGACGCTGGAAGTGTCTGGACGTAAACTGTAACCTCGTAGTGAAAATAGCCACTGTCTGGGAACACTCAAATCAAACTTCTTTGAGCTCTAGTCTTTTCTCAGGCTAAGCACTTACCTTGAAGTTGCTAGAATATTCCTTCAGTGCTTTTCTGCTTTGCTCAGAACATCACTAGGTCAATTTACAGGTGTTTGCATGATCGTTCCCTCATTTGATAAAAAAAAAAAATGACACCAAGAAGGGACCTTAATATGTGTGTGTACATGTGCACTTACGTGCATGCATGTGCGTGTGTGTGCGTAGCTTTAGTTGGCATATTTCCTGGCACCTAGAGAAAGAAATCCGGTGTTGTCAAGGAAGTAAAACAAAGACATAATAAATGCTGTAGGCGGATGAGGTATTTACCACTGCGTTTCCAGGAAGCTGGGGATTCCTGTAGCCTTTGCTTTAAGTGGTCAGCTGCTGAACCTGTTTACTTGACCCCAGCAAAGGCCACACCTAGTTCTCAAAATCCCTAGCTAAATCACCCTGCTCAGAAAAACTACTGTCTTGTCTCTTATACAGCGTAGCAACATCCGTCACTACAGACGGGTGAGATGTGGAGTCTCACCACTGTTACTCACCCCAATCAGGCAGTCTTCTGCCGGCGTTCACACCAGCCTCAGCATCTGCCTTCTCAGATACACCGTAACCCTGGCTGTGGTGTGAAATCATTGGCTAGCATGTCTTTCCACTTGGGACTCTCTTATATCCAGGAAGTTTGGACAGGACCCCAGAAATACAGGAATAAAAAAAAAATAAGGTATACGAATCAAAGATTTATTGATAATATACAACAAAATTTTATTTTAAAGTAATTCAATGCTACACATGTAATTTTATCATTTGATACAAACTGAAGCAAACTTGTAGATTAACAATGTCAGTGTTATTGTTAGTTTTTAAAGAGTTTGACCTTGGCTGAATATTTGCAACTGCAGAGTATAGACCACCTTCAACACTTCTCTGAGCTGGGTGATTACTTTGGTTTTATGATCCTCATGGCTAAGAACACCATTTTCTGTTAATATAACATAAAAGTGTGTTTAGGGCTTGGGAGATGAGGCAGTAGTTTAATTAAATGCACTTGCTGCTCTCACAGCACCTGGGCTTGGTTCCCAGCAGCCACACCAGGCAGCTCAGAGCTCCAGAGGAGTCAATGCCCTCTTCTGGATTCTTAGGCATCTGCGTGCACATGGTACATGGTACACATGCAGACTAGCAGGTGCACATATATGCACACAAGCACAATACTTAAAAATGAAAACTGTTGAAAAAACTCTGTCTTAATCACAAGTCAAAATTCACTTAATGATTCTTCATTAAACTCAAGACAGAAAATCAAAGGCATATTTTAAAGAATCAAATAATCTTATTCAATCCACAAATACACTAGTTTCATGTATGCTGACGAATGAGAGCAAGGAAATACTGAACTTTTTTATTTTTTAAAATTTAACCATTGTTTTCCATGAGAGAAAAAAGGTTTTATATAGAGTAAAAATGCCAAAGTCTGTAGGATATAATAATAGCCTGGAGGCTGATCCGCAGTGTCTCTGGCCACCGGTTGCTGACGTGTGTTGGTATAGTGCCCCATACAGCGCACAGATGCCATGCAGTCAGAACCAAGGCTGCTGGGAGCCCACGTGACTAACACATGACACAGCACCAGGCCGCAAGCTCCCTAAGTTTTTGGCGCTGAATTAATTTTGGACATTGTGCCTTCAGAACCCTTTGGCCCTTGCCCACTTTCTTACGGCCCCCATCTTCAGATACCTGACCCCATGTGGAGCTGTGACCCACAGTTAAGGAAGCTAGGCCTTGGAATATTTTTCAACCTAATAAAATATTATTTTGAGCTAGAATTTTCCAGTCTTGGACTTGAAGTAACAAAATTAACTTTGGAACAGTCGAGGGAAAAACTGTTCAAATGGTTAAAAACTGAGAAAGGAATAAAAGAAATTACTTTTAAGTAGTTGAAAGTCAATTTGAATAACATACATGATTGGACTTTAAAAGTCAGAGTTTTCCATTATCTTCTATTCATGGTGTTCCCCATGAGGTATTTACAAAATAAGCCAGTGTTTTCTTGGGCCAGTTAATTGAGGGATGGCTTGAATGAGTGACAGTCCTTCTTTCTATAAAATGATTCTCCTCTGGTAGCGTCTGGATTTTGATTTGCCATTTATGGATTTTCATAGTGACCATGTCCTCTTCAGAGCATGGCATGTTTGTAAACTACATTCTGAGTTTCCTTAATTAAGAATTAAATTGCTACATTAGGAAATGTCTCAGTGTCTATATTCCTATTTATTTTTTAACTTGGGGCAGATTTCAACATATTCAGTTCTGATTATTTTGGACTTGAAAAAAAAATCAGCATCGAGGTAGACCTGGAATAATGTATGTGAATTTCACACTGGGTGGAGACAGCCCCTGTGGTGTGGCTCCTTGGACAGAATGCTTCTGAAATGTATTGAAGCCCTGCCTATGGTCCAGTGTTTATGTTTCAGAAGCTGCATGTAACTGCCAACACACCATAGTTGTTAATATTTCATTCATTTCTGCTGCTGAAGTTTGTTGTCCCCCATTCCCTTAAACAAGAAACCCATTGTCCAACAGCACCCTTAGACCAGCACTATGTCCTATAGGGAAATGACACAGACTGGGTGGCCTAGACAGGTGTTTTTCTCAGAGTTGGAGAAGCTAGGAGATCTTAGAGGCAAGCAGTTCTTATGGGGCCTCTTTCTTGAGCTTTCGGGAAGCCACCTTCCCTCTGGGTCCTCCTCGCTGTCCCCAGGGTGTGTGGATGTGTCCTGATATCTTCTTCCTGTAAGGACTCCTGTCGGGGCTGGGCACATGGCTCAGAGTGCAAAAACTATTGCCGCAGAAGCCAGCTGGCCTGAGTTCAATCCTTGGGGACCCATGCTGGAGGCTCCCTTTCACCTATAGTCAGCACTCCTAACGTGAGCTGGAAGGTAGAGAGGAGAGAATCAGCCAGAAGCTTGCTGGCCAGTCAGCCCGGAGTGCATAGCACAGGGGGCAAGAGACAGCAAGAAAGAGACCCTGCTTTACCCATGGGGGAGGCAGGAACTGACTCACAGAAGTCGTCTGTTGTATGTAGGGGAGAGGTGTGTGTTGTGTTCCCCAGCCGCCAGCCGCTGGCCCGCTCAGCCACTGGCCACCTGCACCCGAAATAACCACATGAGAACGGCATTCATTCAAACTCTGCCTGGCCCATTATCTCTAGCCTCTTCTTGGCTAGCCCTCACCTCATAAACTAACCCATTATAAAAGTCTGTAAGTCACCACGTGGTGACTTACCGGAAAGGTCTAACCTGCATCCATCTGCGACGGGAGCCTCCTGGCGACTGACTCACTTCCTTCTCTCTTCCCAGAACTTCCGTTCTGTCTACTCTGCCCACCTAAGGGCTGACCTATTTTATAAGCCAGGCAGCTCTTTATTCAACCAATAAGAGTAATACAAAATACAGGAGACCACTCCCACATCAGTCGTCCTCTGACTGCAACAAGTATGCTACGACATGCACACGCACAGACACAGTCCATCAACTAACTTCAAACAATGGACTCCTCTTAAGGCCCGTCAGGGAATGCATTTTGCCTATTTACCTCTGTAAATCCAGGTATAGCCATGCTGAGATTAGCCACACAGATTGGGGCGTCCAGTACGTCAACGGCTCGACAGTTAATTCAACCCATAGCACGCATGTGCGATTGCTTATGGCTTTTTCCTATGTATCCGTACATTTGCCTGTGTGCAATATGACATGTGCACGACATTTGTTTACATACAAACATAAAGGAAGTAACTGTGAATAGTGTCATGACTGCAAATACTACAAATAATAATATTCTAATATGCGCCATTTTTAAAGGTGCTACACACTAGTCTAGATCTTACTTTGTGACCTTATTGGAGCTTATTACCCTTCAGATGTTAGTGACATAGAAACCTGGACCACTTTTGCAAGGACACTCCCCTCCACAGGTACTTAAGAGCTTGAGTTTCTGAAATATATCGACGTCACCAAGTCTGTCTGTTACTTAATGTCTTCAGTGATATTGTTAAGCCTACATTTCTATCTTCATTTCTTTCTTTTCTGTGACAGGGTATTGCTATGTAGCTCAGGCTGGACTGAAATTCACGACAGAGCCCAGGCTGACCCAGAACTGGTGCTCTTTCTGCCTCTGCCTCACAGCTGCTGGAATTCCAGGTGGGAACCACCCACCACCCTGGCCAGATGTCCCTCCCTGTCGTCTTTCCATGTCTGTGTATCCATATCTCTCTGATAATTGAGTGGGAGAAATGTCTCTTGTCTCCGGTCTCCTCAATGGATCATCAGTTGGGCCACATTTCTGCTCCCTGTCTGAACAGCACACTCATGTTTGGACATAGATTTCAAGGCCTGCTTCTTGTCCCCCACCCCACTGCCACCTGACCGCCCCCAAAGTCACATTGACTCTTATGTCCCTCTTTAACTGTTCTTTAAATCCTAATGCCCACAAGCCTTGAGCTCCTGTAGCACCCAGCAGTGACCTGTGCATCTCGAATACATTCCTGGGTAGGGAAGATTAATGTACAATGACGAGAGACCAGATTTGTCTAATTTCATTGTGTGCATCTCTCACAGCACCCGCCAGATTCCTAATCACATAGTGGATGTTGCAAGTGCTTATTAATTGATTAATTTACAACAGGGGAAGTAAATTATATAAATGAATTATCACCGTGAAGAGCACCAGAGCCTGTACAGGAACGCTTTAGTTAATTTTGAGATTGTGTTCATTAAATGAGGAATACAAATGAATTACAATGTTGTAAGCATTTACATGATCGATTCTAATAACCATACAATTATAATATTTACCATTTCAGCTAGTTTGTACAAATATAATCTCAATTTTAAACATTTCAACTTCCCTCCGCTGAATCAATGTCATATAGATTAAGCAGTTAATAATACCAAACGGCAGTTAAACCCAAGCCAGTGACATCACCTGCCCCCCCCCATCTCATGCTCGCCCTGTCTTTACAGGATGCTCCTCATTAGCAGACTAGCCTCCTATAATGTTCTCGTGTATCTGTCTCTAAAGACAAAGCCTTCCCGGTCACACTGCTTCTGTTGTCTCTTCCAGCAGTTACCAAATGTAAAGATCCTTCCAGATCACCTGGAAATCCCATTAAAATGGAAACTCTGATTCAGAAGCTGTACTCATCCTGATTTAGCAAAATTTCCCAAAGCCAGGTGGCATTAGGACCACCAACCTTCACCTTGATCCAGCCACGCTGGCACCAGAAGCTCTGGATCGTTGACAATTAACACCAATCTTGACTTGGGAAAATGCACCGCCAGCCTCCATCCTTTGGGAGCTCGCTGGCCTCTGGCATCCTGACTTTGACTGGGTGGACAGCTCTGGAGGGCAGTTGGAGCCTGTGCACTGGCTGGGGCAGGGATAGGAGGGGGACAGGAATGGAGGCAAGAGTGGGAGCCCGGGGTCTCTTTAGGGAGTGTGTTGTAATCCCACCTGACAAGCAAAATCTCCCCCATGTTTGTCCTGTTCTGTGCGTTTGAGGGTAATTCCACACCTTAAGTGAGGGGGATCACATGGCCAGAAATACCAGAAATTAAGAGTCATTGGGATTCTCCCAGCAGCACCTGGTGCACTGGAGTCAGGGTGGACCTGAACTCTACAATTCTTAGAAGATGTGGCCTCCACTCAGGGCAGCAACCCACCCACAGCCACCTCTAACCCTCAGGCAACCGCACTCAGTCCAAGTCAGTTTCCTCCAGTTTCTCTCTGGTAAGACCCTGGCCTACTCCCATCTCTGTAGGCCTCATCTTACCTTGATGCTTCCTTCACTGTCCGGCCGACGGTTCCCAGAATATCTTCCTGTCCCTCACTGTTGCTGTGGTAACATCCCCTAACAAAACCAGCTTGGGGAGCCAAGGGGGCAGGAACTTGAAGCAGCTAGTCACCCCCACAGTCCAGGGCAGAGAGCAGATAAATGTGTGTACATTCACCTCCCCGGCTCACATTTTCCACTCCTCGACAATCTAGAATCCAAACCTGCGAAACGGTGCAACCCACAGTTTAGGCTGCCTCTTGCAGCTTCAGCTAACGTTAACCGGATAGCCGCCACCCTGCCCCGCAGGCCCGGTTTCTCACTGAGAATTTCTTCCCAGGTCACCCTACCATTTAAAACCAAGCACCGAACACTTGTTCTTGAAGTTACAGGGGCCTCAATGTTCCCTGTAGATTATAAATGTGAATATCCTCCCATCCTAGCACCTAGCACTCATTTGGAGGTTTGCTTTCAACTGAGTTTATTCCTTGCTGATGTTTTCGAGGCTTGGAGCTCCGGATTTAGGACTCTTACCTTTCTCCAGGCATGGAACACAAATATCCCAAACAGCTTTTCTCATTCCTTCCCCTAACTCTCTCAGCCTCCTTCTCTAGCATGGCGATCTTATTTCTTGTCCCTGAAATGTGCCCGATAAACAGACCCTGTCTTCGGTCACTTGGAGCGGAGACTCTGGAAGTCACCGTGGAGCCTGTCCCTGCCTTGTCATGAAAATAGACAACATCGGGTTGGAGAGATGGCTCAGCGGTTAAGAGCATTGACTGCTCTTCCAGAAGACCGGGGTTCAATTCCCAGCACCCACATGGCAGCTCACAACTGTCTGAAAATCCAGATCCAGGGGATCGGACATCTTCACACCAATGCACATAAAATAAAGTTAAATAAACTATAAAAAATATTAAAAAAAAAAGAAAATAGACAACATGTTTGTCAGTTCTCCCTCGAATGCTAAGCTCCCCCTGCTCCCCCTTCAAGTTCCTATCCTTGTCCACGTCTTGTTACCGGCTACACAGAAATCTGCTTCTGTGGCTTCCACTTGCTTGTTATCTTAGCTGCTTTTCTCCTTCATATTCGGGGCTCATCTTCCTCTGTAGGATAAACTTCGATGCCTTAATATTTGCTTATAGAACCCTGAATAATAAGTTGCCACCCGGTGCCCTCCACAGTCCTGTTCACCTGTTTCATCTCCTGCTCTGGAGTAGAGGCTGTCTGGACTTAGAACGTGTTATGAGATTTCCGTCTTGTGTCAGGTCTTCCTGAACACCCTCTGTCTGCCTGGAAACCCCTTTCTGTTGTAAATAGAGGGGAGGTATGTGTTGTGTTCCCCAGCCGCCTGGCTCCCAAGCTCCCAGCTGCTGGCCCGCTCAGCTACTGGTTGCTTGCACCCAAAATAACCACATGAGGACGGTATTCATTTAAACTCTGCCTGGCTTATTATCACTAGCCTTTTCCCGGCTAGCCCTCACCTCATAAACTAACCCATTATAAAAGTCTGTAAGTCACCACGTGGTGACGTACCGGAAAGGTCTAACCTGCATCCATCTGTGACGATGGCTCGTGGCTTCTGGCTCACTTCCTTCTCTCTTCCCAGAACTTCCGTTCTGTCTACTCCACCCACCTAAGGGCTGACCTATCTTACAAGCCAGGCGGAGTCTTTATTTAACCAATCAAAGCACAGAAATACTGGTGGACCCTCCCACACCTTTCCATCTCGCCTTTCTTCAGGTAGACTTTCCTTAATTCAAACTCAACTTAAACATGGCTTTTCCAGAGATTTCCCTGATCTATTAGGCAAGATTTGGGGGACCCAATTATGTTTACAGAACTGTGTATTTCCTTGCCAAATGTTACAGTTTATACAGAGGTTTTACTTACCCAGCCCACATGAACTATAAACCCCAGGAAGGGCGGATATGCAGAGGTCTACCTCTGTTTGAAACCTAGAACATACATATAATTTTGAGTTATCTGATACAAACTTTATTACTTGGGAAAGAGTCTCAGCTGAGGAATTATTTAAATCAAATCTGCCTGTGACTCCGTCGGAGGAAATTGTCTCGATGGATGATGGCTGTAGAAGATTCAGCCTGTTGAGGGCTGCATCATTTCTTAGGCAAGGTCCTGAACTGGTTAAGAAACCCAGCTGAACAAGCAAGCAGTCAGGACGGGCAGGTACATTCCGTTCTCCCTGCTCCTTAGGCTTGAGTGTTATAGCTATCCTGAGTTCCCGCCTTGACCTCTGCTCAGTGAGGGGAGGTAACCTGGAATTGAAACCCATCATTCTCCCAGCTGCTTTGTGTCAGGTTATCTGTCACCATATCATAACCAAAGTCAGAATGATATCTTTAGAAAGAATAAGAAACATTATATAAAATAGTATATAAACATTAGAAAATATAATCTATATAAAATCTCCATGCCAGTATGAAATATTTACCACAACACAAAATCAGAACTAAGTATAGGATGAAGGAAACTGGTGAAAGAAAGGTGTGGGGCTCTGTGAACAGGCTGTTAGGGGCCTCTCTGGAAACCTGCAATTGAACTTCCCTGAATTCCTAATGAACCCCCATGTTTATGTTACTCTTGCTCAACATTCCCCTTCTGGTGCCAAGAGCAGTGTTTCTCATTTACCACGGTACTCAGTGTTTTGAACTGAATTATCTGAACACTGTGTATGCATACTTCAACAGGCTCCTTAATGAATTCGATTTTGCTTGTTTATTCAGACAGGGTCTCACCGTGTGGTTCTCACTAGCCATAAATTGCGGGTCCTCCTCACCCCAGGTTCCTGAGTGGTGGGTTTACAGACACCTGGCTTCACAATTCAGTTTCTAACACAAGTTTTAATATATTAGAAAATGTGTTCTTATAGACACTAATTTCAATTTCTTGCTATATCATATTTCCAGTGGTTAAATAATGTGTACTGTTGATTACATTACTAATACATAGTTGGGCACTATGAAGATACATGCCTCACCTCTTATTAAACAAATAAATATTTCTATATCTGCATTAAAAATACACAAAATAATCCATGTATACCTCTAGCATCTGCATTTTTAGAGAATATATGATGAGAAAAACTAGATTAATTTTGAACCATATTTTTAAAATATAATTTTGAAAGATCAATTTGTCTATTTGTTGCCTTTGAAATATACTTTTGTCAACATTTATCTCTAGAAAATAAAGATGTCAATATTTTCTATGATGTCAAAAAGAAAGGAAAGACAGAAGAAACATGAAATATTTTCCTGACTCTGGGTTTGTTCATGACCTATTCACGATTATCTGAATCCAGGCCATACTACAACATTCAAAAGACTAACTAACAGCTTAAATCTTTGGTGTTTAGCTCATTAAAATGAAAGTGACTTTAGTTAAATTACATCTATGATAAGACTGAAAAGTTGGTAAAGGAAGGACTTGCTGTGCTCCGATCAAGAATACAGAGGTGTGTGTGTGTGTGTGTGTGTGTATCTGTGTGTGTGTGTGTCTCCAAGTACAGCCCCAGCCTCTGAACCATGCCCCCCCAGCCGCCATTTTCCTAAATACATCATGAAAAGAGGATGAGGTTTCAGCCTTAATTGCTTGCTCCTTTTATTCGCGGTCCCCTCTCAGCCAGGGCTGTGGAGAGCCTTGGTAAAAGGCGACACAATAGAGCTTTTCATTAGGCCCCAGCCAGGCACACAAAGGCAGGCTTTTGGAAAGAGGGAATGCAGGAGTTTAATTTGCAGGTGGAGAGGAGATAAAAGGTGCTGACGCCTCTATTATTCTCTTACTTAGGTGACCCTTACCCTGTTCAGCTGATCCCAACCACCATGGCAGCTGCCGCCGCAGCGACACCAGGCATAGGCCCACTGCAGCTGCAGGTAAGTCTGGAGACAATGTAGGGGAGGCAGGGGTTAAGTAAACGCAGAAGACGCCCATTATCCTGTTAGTGCCAACTACAACTGAGGGCTAGAGTTTGGTCCCACATCTGTTTTGTTTTTACATTTCTGTCTTCTGATCCTCAATCAAAAGATTATTATCAATCTTGGTTGTGGGCTCCGCACTAAATAGCCCTTATATTGTTGCCGTTGCCTGGTAAGGTTGAACAAAGTGAGCTGCAGTTTTGCTCGCCCCTGTAGGTAAGCATCCTGATTTTGTCATAGAACAGTCTGCACGGACAGCAAACAGCCTGTCGGAGTTACCAAACCATACCTGTGATCCAAGGCAACTGAAAGAGAATTTTATTTAAAATCGTTGACGATGCCTGGTGCTATTAAAGGACCTGCAGCCGTCCGTTCTCCTGGCTGACTGGCAGATCGTTGGAGCAAGTGAGGAAGAGTAGAGCAAAGTCAGCGGGTGTCCGTTTGAGCTCGACTTTATCCTGACATCCTAATAGAGACCTTTTGGCCCTTCGCATTGTGTATTTCCAGTACAGCCAGGAAAGTCAATAACCTTACCAGATGTCCAAGTGATTTTAGAAATTACGTCTCTGAGGTTGAAACGAGAATCAATACGGTTTTAGTAGAGGGGACTTTCCTTATCTCAATCTCGGAATTGGTAACCCATAAAATATTCCATGTGCCCCGTTATTGTGAGCCTTTGAATCATGCAATTAATGAGAAGAGACGATAAGCTAATACTCGGTTTTTATCTTCTCTTGGGGAACTGTTTTACAAGCGTGGGAAACACGCTAGGCCCAGCCAGATGTCCTGCAGGCACACTCCATGGTCGTGATTTACCATCGACAGTATTAGTCTAGATAGAGCTTGGCATTACATCCGGAGCTGGGTACAACTGATGAACATATAGATTTGTCAAAGGACGTCGTTGGCAGGAAGAGACACCAGCGTCAAAGCTAGAAACTCTTCTACAGAGTTGTAACATCCATTCCTGGTTTCTTTTTTCCATGGAAAAGTACACAATGGCTGTCTCTTTAAGCTAGGGACACAATGGGACGTGCTGGGGCTGCGAGGCCAATACAATTGCTCTAAGGTTTGTTATCCTGTTCAGTGGTGTCTGGGGATAACAGCAATGTGGGAGAGGGTTGCTCTGAGTCAAACAGCAGACGTGCAAAGATGTACTCATTGTCTAGATTTGCTATGGGTAAAATATTTTTTTTCTGACTTCCATTACCTGACATTGAAAACGTCTATGCTTGTAGGTAATAGACAATGCCCTTCATAATAAAGTTAGAAGAAAAGATATTTCCCTTAAAGGAGTGAAAAGACTAGAGGAATTGGCAGAACTATGAAAGGCAGCCCCCAGCCTCAGATTTGAATGTGGAAGCTTAAGTTTATCAGATGTAGGATCTACATGGAGAGTTTCCACCTGCTGGGACTCCCTGGAGAGAGAAGGTGACCACAAGATGGAAGTGCCCGCTGCGTCCCCTGCCATCTCCGCCACTGAGTTGCATTGCTCGGCATCTCAGCTGCTTTTCTAAGATACATTAGAATATTTGACATAAATTAAGTTTGACTTCCATTTTGATATGGTTTTGATCGTTCTCAAGGTTTGAAGTATGGGTTTGTCTACTGAGAAACAAGGGAAGCCTTTGAGGCCCAACAGGTTTGCTCTTTCATAAGCATAATTGAATCTGTAGCAGGGCAAAGTTCATTTCTTTTTCCCTTGATAAGAAACTTAGCTAAGTTTCTCAATCTAGTCTTGACTGGGTCCCACTCCTCCCACAGTAGCTGTCTGGTGAACACGTGACCCTCCTCCCTCAGCTGCTCTGTGTACTGTTGCTAGGTAACCCTCTTGCGTAGTACTTAGAAGAATTGCAGGTATGCATCCTCATATGGCCTGAGACAGGTTTCCACGTACCTGGTTTTGTATCCGTTAAGGTTCATAATTTTAGTTAGGATCTCAAATCATTATTAAAAATTGTACTGTAATATAAGAAAATTGGCCATCAAGACATCTTCCCCGAAAGCTATGAGTACTCATAAAATGTAGTTGCATAAACACACACATAATTTCATTTTGCAATTATGATAAGGGGGGTTGGTATTTACATGCCAAAATCCCAAGGGCTTGTCATTTGAGGGCTTCTAGGTTTTGTGCTGAGGGGCCTGTGGCATCTTTACTGCAGAGCCTGTGAGTCCCTCAGCTTAACTTCATCCTGCTCCCCGCCTACAAAGACAGGGGTAGTCTCCTGCCCACCCCCACTGTTGAGCTTCCCCGATAGATTTGAGAGGAGCCATCTACAGTAGTCTTGACAAGTCAGCACATCCACTTCCACTGAGAAAACCTGTTTGTGAAACGTTCTGTCTGAGGGGAATGTGAGACAGGAACCAGTTTCTGAGTTCTCCATACTCTGCCTTTCCCATCTCTGTTAGGCTCCACTGTCTGTCTCTTTACACCTTCGGTGGCCTCCTTGATCCCGTCAGGGGCTAGAATCCGGTCCTGCCAGAAATGTCATTCTCATGTCGAGTTCACATCTCACCGCCTGCTTGTCTGCTCTTAGGTCAGAAACCCAGTTCTAGAGACCAGAAATGAAGGAAGAGGCTACCTACAGGCCTCCTTCTTACTCACAATACCCGTGGAGATGCAGAATGGCACCCAGGAGACACTGAGTGTGTGGATTTCCCGGGCGCTGATGAGAGTTTCCCAGTAAGCTGGAGTGGGAGGGTCTGTCAGTAAATCTATCCCACATTCTTTGTGATTGGGTCCTATCCCCCATTGACAACAGCCATTTGGGTGGCAAGAGTTCTGCCCCTTGCTTCCTGCCCCATGCTTCCTGCCCCTTGATTCCTGCCCCTTGCTTCCTGCCCCATGCTCCTCCGCAGACAGCTTGAAGTACTTGGCTGAGGCCCTCCTCCGAGTTCTCTGTGGGCTGTGATGGTACCCCATCTTGCAGCAAGCACCCCACCCTTCTGCTTCTAGCCATTCCAACTCAAGAAAACTCCCCAGTAGAGCACAGGTACTCCCTACAGCTGCACACGCTCTCAATCTGTCTGTCCTGTTTTTTTCAGAGCTCTCTCGTGTTTCTAGGGGGTGAGGTTTTAGGTTTTGTAACTTCTCAAACCAACCAGTTGAGAAAGAGCATTTGGGTTTATCTCTTCTCCAGACTTCACTCAAGAGTGCCTTCTCCGTCACCCAAGTCCTCTCAAAGCCACAGGTCCAGCTTTCTCTCTATTCATCCTGCTCCCTAGACACTAGTTCACATGTATATAATGCTGTGGGAAGATGGAGGAGGGGACATGAGAAGCAGTCAGAGGCAAGAGGCACATGATCAGTGCCTGGAGAAAGGCAGCTCATGGTTACAGTGCTGATGGTGCCGATTGCTGTTTGTTTGTCTTAAAAACGTTAGTTGATCCTCATGGGCTTATTTACTTGTTTTTTTTCTGCTACTGTTTGATCTGTTTCTATTTGTTGTGGATAAGAGGTCATGAATCCAGGGGTACCCTTCCCAAGACAGTAGTAGGAACTGTGAACTGAGGGAGGAGCAGGAGGAACAACCAAGGAGTTACTTACATACCCCGGGCAGACATGCACTGGTCTCAGTCTATGCTCGTTTCTCACTAGAAGGGGAGAGGGGAGAGAAACCTTAAATGAAAATAGGATATTTTCCTTCCCTCCCCTTGGGTTCAAATACAATAATTTCAATTAAAATAAAAATGCCGTAGCCACTAATGTAATGAGACTCGTTCATACCATCCTAGGTGAGGATTTCTTAGGATCGTCTCATTTACTTATTGTCACAGCCTGTAGTGTTAGCTATTAGCAGCTCTCTTAGACGAGGAAGGAAGCTGGAGCACCCAGTTCAAACTCCACAGTTTTGAAGTCATCACCTTTGGCTCACCGTGCCCAGGAGATGTTATGTGTGACTCTGGAGTCCGTCTCTCTCAAGAGCTTCTCCAACTCAATAGCTACAGAATCAAACTGCAGCCGTAATTTCCTCTGAGAGCTTTCTGGAACCACAGTGACCAGTGGGAATGACAGTGGCGGCTGACCACTTCTGGCCCTGAGCTTTGAGGTTCACACCCCTTCACACAGATTCAAGCTTAAATACTTTGAGGACCTAGATGCGACGAGGAGTTCTAAGATCTCCTTCCACCGCTGCTTTGGCCTGGTTTCTCCAACCCGCTTTCTTATGACACAACCTTGCACATATGACTCTTCCCACCTATGTCACACTCTGAGAGAACCCAGAACTTTATTAAAGGAAGAACAGAGATGAGCATAACGGCTTCAGAAGACGAGCAAAATGATACACCGTAGATGAAACTTGCAACTTATTATTTTGTGGCCCTGGCAATTATTACCATATGTGACAAAAAGTACTTCATCTGAAAACTGACCTCACTGTGTATTTTGGAAATAGTTAATATATTTAAAACATCATCACATATCACTTTTGTTTTTGAGAGAAATGAATCAATCTCAATTATAAATACAATGAAATGAACATACTACGCAAATACCTTTTCTTAAAATTTCTTTCTCTTAGAGTAAATTTATCTTTGTGTCCGATGCCTCCTACATCTTTTCTAATTCTTGTCTGAGCCACTTGATCACCTACTTGTTGGCCATGCACAGGGAAGATGATATAGATGCTAATGTAGACTATAGACTCAATCCCAATGGGCCTCTCCAAGGGTTGTCTTCCCCATGCCCGGGCTGCTCACTGTCTGGTCTCAGTGAGCATTGTCATTCCATCGCTTTCTCCACCTAGAAACAGGAGTGCTATCTCTGTCCCCCATCTCTTCCTCTAGTGTGTGTTCCTTCCTTCCACTAAACATGGCAAGAGTCCACCACTCTTTCCCATCATAACTGACTAGGTGAGGCCAGCTCATCTTTCCTTCCCAGAAGCCCTTGAGTAGTCTGTCAGACTCGGTCTTGCCAATGCACTTCATTTTCTTTTTCTTCATCAGAACGACCTTTTGATGTATAAGAAAAGCCACTGTTATGTCTTCTTCCTGTTTAAGTAAAAATAGATGTGTATACCAGCAGTTGAGGGGGTACAGTCCATCATGTCAAGAAAGCATGATGGTGGAGCTTGTGGCTGTCATGGTAGGAACCTGAGGCTGCTTCCTCATCTCTTGGCAGACCACGAGGTTATAATTCTTGCATCCATCTAGCTTTCTCACTTTCCCTCTTTTAATTAGCCATGGAATTTTGTTGACTGGGCAGGTTTCTGTCCTGCCCAGTTAATGCAGTCGTTAAGACCCAAAGAAATCACACAGAGGTCTATATTAATTATAAATTGATTGACCTAGTATCTCAGGCTTCTTATTAACTCTTATAACTTATATTAGCCCATAATTCTTGTCTGTGTTAGCCTCATGACTTGATACCTTTTTCAGCAAGGCAGTCACATCTTGCTTGCTCCATATCTGGATTCCTCTGTGTCTGGGTGATGACTGCAGACTGAAACTTCCCTCTATCCAGAATTCACATTGCCCCGCCTCTATTTCCTGCCTGGTCACCCTGCCTATACTTCCTGCCTGGCTACTGGCCAATCAGCGTTTATTTAAAATACAAGTGACAGGGTACAGACCATTGTCCCACAGCAATGGTGTGCGGTCTCTCTGCTGTGAATCTCTTGACACTCCCTCAGAAACGTGCCCTAAGGTGTACCTCATACATGATTCTAAATTTTATCGAATTGTCAATGCAGAATGTCCATCTCATTCACCCAGCAAGTCAGACTTACTCTTTAGGTTTCATCTGAAAACATTTAATTGATTTTCAGGAAAGACTTGAACCCAAGTATGTGTTAACGTTATTGTAGCGTATGTTCTAAATTCTACTACCTGGTTCTTCTGGTCAGGGCTATTATTGCTGTTAGAAAATATATCAAAGCAGCTTGGGGAGGAAAGGGTTTATCTGGCTATCACTTTCCTTTCCTTGTTCAGCACCAAAGGAAGTCAGGACAGAAGGCACTCAAACGGGGCAGAAACCTGGAGGCAGGAGCTGGTGCAGGGACCAGGGAGGAGCGTTACTTAGTGGTTTGTCAGTCATGACTAGCTCATCCTGCTTCTGTATAGCAATCGGGACAATGGACTGAGCCCCTCACATCAACCACTAATTAAGAAAATGCCAGCCGGGTGGTGGTGACGCACGCCTTTAATCCCAGCACTCGGGAGGCAGAGGCAGGCGGATCTTTTTGAGTTCGAGACCAGCCTGGTCTACAAGAGCTAGTTCCAGGACAGGCTCCAAAGCCACAGAGAAACCCTGCCTCGAAAAACCAAAAAAAAAAAAAAAAAAAAAAAAAAGAAAAAAGAAAAAAAAAAGAAAATGCCCTACAAGCTTGCCAACAGCCTGACCACACGGAGGCATTTTATCAGCTGAGGGCCCCTCCTATCCAACGACTCCAGCTTGTGACAAGTTGATACAAACGAACCAGCACATTGGTTTCTACCAATCAAAATCCAGATGTCAGTGGCCAGTCACTAGCTGAGTTTCACTAAGTCTTTTTTGCGTATTATGGACTCAATAAACAACTGTTAAATAGACAGGGGATGAATAAAAGTTAACACTACAATTTCAATAAATTATTTGATTTTCTCATATTACTGCCCTGTGATACAATACATTAAACTTATTGTTAATGATTTTCTATATAATCTCCATTTTTCAAAAAGAATAACAAATGTAAAAACAAATCAAACGAACAGTTCTGACTTACATAAGACTAGAAAAATAGTTTTAGGTTAATTCTATAAGATCATATTAATATTACGTTAAAAAAGAAAACTATTCTTACTAAAATGGTTGAAAACCAGTATATATGGCTGGCACCATGGTTGGCACCACGGTATTTGCCAAAATTAACTTGTAACCTTTCTTTAAACAACCTTGGTCTGTATCGTCTACCCTGCTCTCTCCCCTGTTCCTTGCCTTGCCAAGCAGATGCTTGACCTTTGGGGTTTCTGAGCAGCTCTTCCTTCCACAGACCTCACCTTTGACCCTCTGCTGTAGATTCGCCTTTCTGATACCTACTTCCTATACTGGTTAAGGCATAAACCAAGGTCCCTGAAGACACTCCCTTGTGCCTCTTTGCTCTCATCTGATTCCTTGTCCGTCTCCTGGAAATGGTGCACCCCACCAGGACAGGACCTCCTCCTTGCTTCGTGGCACCTCAAGGAACCCAAAGAATGCCTAGCAAATTTCAAGCGCTGAGGATCTACCATGTGCTGAGGGTAGCAACAATTTCCAATCAAACGATGCAACATATGATTAATTTTGGAAGCAAATTGTATTTAAGCACCAGGGGACTTTGTGACTATTTTAATCTCCATTAGAAGACACTGAGGGTGTGAGAACGCTCTAGCTAGCTCTGCCCCTCCTGATTGTTCCTCCCTTACCTCAGCATAACAATGGGTTGCTGCTTAACGCTGTGTGCTTGTACTTAGGGCAATTGTCCAATTCTTTTGAAGTCGTTCTAATTTGCCAATGAGAGGTGAAATGTTGCAACATCTAATCATTCCTATATTATAAGCTAACATGTGCACAGACACACAGAAGAATATGCCCGCTGGAGGTGCTTTCATGTGACACAGTATGGCTCATCTTGCCAAGGCAACACTGACGTAAACTGTGTCTAAATAATAGATGGATATATTTATCAAAACAGTAACTAGCCAATTAGCGCTCTCAGATACTGACTTGACCTGTTTTCTCTCTATCTCCTTTGATTTCTTTTTTAATTCCTTTTTTCTAACTACTTTTTTTTTCCCATGTGCAATTGAGTGATTTGGATTTTTTTCTTCATGATCTCAGTTCTTTTTTAAAGAAGGTGGGTTTTTATTTATATACAAACTTGACCTAACTTTATTTCTCTATTTAAAATGAAGTCTAACTATTTACACAAAATAAAGCTAACACAGAATTTTGGGACATTTGTGCCTCAATGAAATCAGCTAAGTGAGTTGTCTAGTCCTAATTAATAAAACCCAATGACTGTAACAGACTTCCATCTAGCATTTATTTTTTCCTATTCATTCTCATTAATTTGCATTTTACTTAATGAGCATCATGAATCTTTTAATAGTAGTTATACTGTACTGTCCTAGTTCTATTTTTTAAGCTAGGTTTCTAATATTTGAAATTAGAAGGAAATATTTATCCAGTTTCTTCTCACTTTATAAATACGGAATCTGTCTTGGCCAAAAGATGGTTACCACCTGTTCTACCTATAGGAAGCCAAAAATACCATCTCCAACCAATGATTAATAGTGATAAGCAGAAGGAAGCAAAGATTGGGATTTTTGGACAGTCATATTTTGCTCAGAATAAGCAAGTAGTCTTCAATCAAGAATTCTTATTGAATTAATTAAACTTTAAAAATTTTACTACAACTATTCCAAAAATCCAAAAGAATAACTTTGGAATATAAAGGCTCAAGATTCCAATGGGTTATAAATGAAGTGAGGAGCTCTTGCCGTGTCAGGGACATGTCTTCGCTGTGATGCGTGAACCCGTACCAGGTGTGTTAGAGAAACCCACGTGATGGGACCACGTGATGGGAGCTCAAATCTGGGTAGCTGTCAAGGCTGAAGCGGTATCAGATTCTGGATGAAGCACTCCACCAAGATGGATATGGATTAAAACAAAACCAAAGCCTGAAGTTTGTCTTTTTTCCAACCTTTGGAAGAAGTCAACAGCAATGATGAGACACCGGTAAAGACTTCAGAGTGCTCAGGGCACAGAGGGAAGTTCAACCAAGAGGGTGAACAGGACGATCCAGGAAAGTCAAGAAAAAAAAAATCAGATGGAAAGATCTAGGTGCAATGGAGAGCCTGTTAGACCTCCTTACAGGAAATGGGTGAGTTTCCATGTTGAGGTTCTCGTCTGAAGCTTGCCTAACTACCAACTAGCATTGAGACCACAGCTCTCCCCTACCGTGCAGGAAATGACCAAGGGTTTCCCATTGCAGCTGCAGGACGCTGTCTGCTTCCCAGCTTCTCTCTGAGTGAATTTTCTCACAGGTTAGAAGACTGAGTTCTCTTGCTTCCTCTCTCTTTGACCTTGAGCCTGCAGGGCAGACAGACAGAAGCACACTTAGGATTAAACGCCACAGCTGCTGGAGCAAGCATTTGCATATGTATTAATAGAGGGGAAAAAAACCCACAACAATTAAATTATATACAGAGACATCCTGCATACTAAAGAACATATGCAAATAGGCCAGGAAAAGTGTGGCCAACATTTGCTCTAACTTTTCCAAGCCCATATGGGTGCCAGTCAGAGCCCAGCAGCTTTCAAGCATCCTTAAAGGAAGAACCTGTTAGGTTGTGCTCCTGGAGTTATTACCACCCCCAGGGGTCCTAGAGGATGCTCCACATTTGGACCAGAATAACAGCCCTATTATCTTACAATCAGCCATGGTAGAGATTCAACGATAATATTGAAATTTGCCACATGTTTACTTGGTCACAATAAAAAAAAAAAAAAAAATGGGTCCCGGAGAAGCGTTGTGCTGATATTTTTGTTAGTATCTTACCCACTTCGAAAGCACTATTCTCACTGTCCAAATGTCTATAAGACATGGGTAGAAATGATAGCTCCTTGTGTGGGCTAAGGGAGAGAATGCATTCAGAGTGACAGAGGCGGTCATTACCTTTCATCATGGACTATATCGTAGGCAAGGTCCAATCGCAGTTACTTTTAGCTGATTAACAGAGCTTTGTTAACTGCTATTAAAATTATATTTATTGTTTAAATGTGCATTGACAATTAGGGTGTAAGAGACTTTTTCTCATATAAATATACATCCATAAAACTGATGAAAAATGCACTACTATATTCTCCTGTGGGCTATAACATAGAAAGAAGTACCTTGAGAGACTCTATAGGAGGTCTAGTGAGATGCTGGGGGTAAGACGGCTTGCTGCTCTGTACTAATGAGGAGCGCAGGCTGTGTCCCACCTGGCTCCCAGCCGCTGGGCTAGCTTAAATTTGAAATAACCACATGGAAATTGTATTAATTTAATTACTGCCTGGCCCATTATCACTAGCCTCTTGTTGGCTAACTCTTACATTTGATTCAGCCCATTTCTAATAGTCTGTGTGTCACCACGAGGTAGTGGTCTTACTGGGAATCATTCAGCATGTCTGACCCTGGCGGCTTCATGGTGGCAGCTCCGTGAGCCTTCCCTATCCCAGAATTCTGTTCTGTCCTCCCTGCCTATCTAAGATTTTGCCCTATCAAAGGGCCAAGGCAGTTTCTTTATTCAACCAATGAAAGCAACAGAATTACAGAAGGACCCTCCTACACCACTGCTCTTGTAGAGGAGGGAAGTTTGGTTTCCAGCACCTACATCTGCTGGCTTTCAAATACCTGTAATTCTAGCTTCAGGACATCCAATGTCCTTTTCTGGATTTGTAGGCATCTATAGTCATATGCACATACCCGTGCACAGATACACACACACACACACACACACACACACATATATATACATATATATAAATATAAATAAATATAAATATATAAAATAAATATAAATATGAAAATCTTACAAGAATGGAAAAAATCCACACGAGGCAGTGCATTCATTTATCTAAAACAGAAACATCTTAGAGTATAGTTCTCCACACTTGGGTATTGTACACTTTTTGTTTCATTATTCATATCTACAAAATGGTAATAATAAAGCCTCCAGCCATTTCTTGCATTTCCATGGGTGTAATGAAAATGAAGTGTTCTGCACATTGCCCCCCAACTGTTTTTAAATAAATATCTTATAAAACCTAAAATAAATCATTGTTACATTGGGCCTTTTAATATGATATTTAAATTTTAAATAATATAAAAATGTTTTCTGGAATTACAATTTGATACTTACTCACACGCTGCACACATTATTAGAATTGTGCTCTTCGCCTATCTTACCTGGTACCCTTTTTTCTCTGTTGTCTGCGACAAAAATCATCTCTCAACCTTTGTAAACTTTATTAGTTTCTTTGAATAAATGGTTTTATTTCACTCTTTAATGTGAATGTGAATGATGTTTATAGAACCATATGTCCTAGAGATTTTAGTTTTCAGAGCTCTGGATGGTTTCTAAGTTGAGGACCTCAGAGTCAGGAGGAATCAGGCACGGATCCTGTGGGTCGCAGAGGAGCATGAAAGGAAAGAAATGGAAGTGGAAGAGAAGAACAGAGTTTGGAGAAAGACAGGACCTTCCCTTCTGATATATGGATGATAGATAGACATTCATATAGACAGACATGATTTGCTAGATGGATGATGGATTGATAGATAAAGATATACAGATGATTATGTGTATAAATAGATAGTAGATAGATTATTAGATAGATGATAACTCAATGCATAGATACATGGATGGCCAGATAAATAGATGATTACATGGATGGATGGATAGATGATTAGATAGATGGATGGGTGGGTGGGTGGGTGGATGGATGGATAGATAGATAGATCGATAGATAGATAGGCAGATAGGTAGACAGATGATAGACTGATGATTAGATAGGTTAGATGATGGATGGATGTATTTGGATGGATTAGTGAAACTCTTCATTGGTGAGCAGTCGTTTCCCACTACTCACTATTTTACACACACACACACACACACACACACACACACACACACAGAGCATCATCTCCTTTGTGTTGTGTGTCAGCATCGATGGTTTAATGTAGCTTGAAAGAAAGATTCTGCTGTTTAGTAGTCTCAAAAGTCTCAAAGCTCCATCTATCCCTAGTTTCCAGTTTGAAAGACAAAGCAATCCAGATTATCAAGTAGTGGCCAGGCTAACCCAGGGAGACTAACATCCTTCAACCAGAAATTCAAGCCCAACATTTTCAAGCTTTGTAGCCTTAAAAAGAAATGCGTACTGTGTCTCATGTTTTAGTTGTGTTGGCTTAAATGAGAAACTGCTGAAGCAGCACTGGGACCACTGAATGAAGAAAGGTTGAGTGAAGCAGAGACTAGCATTTGCATGTCTGTCACAGTGTTGACCCCCTGAAAAGCTTCCCTCTCCCCAGTCCCTGGGAGTTAATTGTTTTTGTGAGAAACCCTAGGAAGATCAAGGGGTTTTGGAAAACAAAAGCTAAGAACTGTGTTGTCTCCTATCTGTTTGGATTTAGAAGATTCAGGGTCGCTTTGTTTACATCCTGTATCTTGTTGATATTCTGTTTGCTTCTCAGGAGAGAAAGAGAGAGAGAGAGAGAGAGAGAGAGAGAGAGAGAGAGAGAGAGAGAGAGAGAGAGAGAGAACTCAAGAATGATTACATAACCATGCAGATAGGGGTTTGCAGTGGTGGGTGAGCCATTCGAACAGAAGGACCAAGAGAAAAGCCACGTCACAATGCTGAAGTGTATGTGTTTGGCAAGTTTCTTGAGAAGACTTGAAAAGAGAATTCTGTTGGATTCTTCCAGGGGGAAAAATTTAAGCCCAGAACATTTTTGGCTGTTTCTGGTAGAAGTTTCTTAATAGTATCTGGTAAAGAAAGGGCATGGCCAGAAGTGGGTGGGGTGTTAGTGTCAGATAAACAAGGGCGTGGCCAGAAGTAGGTGGGGCATTAGTGTCAGACAAAGCAAGGGTGTGGTCAAAGGTGGGTGGGGAGTAGATGGATCCCAGTCTTTCATTTTGTTTTTGCCCTTGACCAGTCTGGGAAGGACATGCTTCCTCCCCAACCTTAATCTACCTTGGATGAAGAGCAGGAGGAAAGGAACAGGACAAAGTATGCCTGCAGTGACATGTAACAGTGAGCATGGGATTGGTCAGATGAAGGCTTCCGAATGAAAATCTGGGCACTCTTGCTTTCGCCATTATCAGAACTTAGTCAATGGTCAATTTTAGAGAAAAGCCTGGAATATTGCAAATGGGTTTCTTTTTAGGATAAGACAAAATTATGAACAATGTCCCGCCCGAAGTCTATACTTGTTATTTAAGACAAGAGACATTCCCGCCAGAAGAATGGCAGCTCTTCATTGTAGTGTAGCTTGGCTTCTGGTCCTCCCATTAGAAGAATTTACTCACGGCTGTAAATGCAAGATTTGGATGCCATGTATTTTGATACTAGGGATCCGAAGGGTTTTAACTTTTGCTGGGGAGCATTTGTTATTGCTAGCCAGCTATATTGAAGTTCAGAGCTGCTTCCTACCCATATCTCATACAGTCAGAAGGACATTTTGGGCTATTTTTCTTAGTACTTTTCTTCTTAAAATGGTTTCATTTATAGTGTTATGTGAGTGCTCAGAATGTTCTGGAATATTTGAGTTTCTGCACATTGAGCTACAGCACTAAGCCTATTCCCTACTTTGTAGTTTCTGAAGTTTGAGATCTCTGCTTTAGCATCTTTGGCGTGTCTTATTTTCACCTGGATTCGGTTCTTTAAATTAATCTTTAACGATCAGAAATAATATACATGGGGCTGGGGAAATGACAGGGTGGGTAAAGTGCTTCTCGGGAGATCTTGAGTTGACAACCCAGAAAACAGGTGTGGTCAAGTGCACTCTTGTAAACCCAGTGCTGGGCGGAGGCAGAGAAGGAAAGACTGGGAGTTACTGGAACTTTCTAGTTGCCAACCTAACTCCAGGATTACGGAAAGACCTTGTCCAAGAGCATCAAGGGAGGATGTTATTGGAGGGCACTCTGTCCTCCATCTAAATCCTCTGCGGGTATTTATATGCACACACACACACACACACACACACACACACACACATACACAGACACACACAGAGAGAGAGAGAAGAGAGAGAGAAATACCAAAATGAAAACATTTGAATTAATGTAAAAGATAAACAACCACAGAAATCAAAGCCCCAAATGCTTCTTCATCTCAGCTCCTTTGCTCATAACCTGTGGTAATCACGGGCCTCTGTGGAAGGGTGTTGTGAAGGTCATAACCTGTGGTAATCACGGGCCTCTGTGGAAGGGTGTTGTGAAGGTCATAACCTGTGGTAATCACGGGCCTCTGTGGAAAGGTGTTGTGAGGGCAAATGAGATGATGCCTACTGTATGTTTAGCTTCATCAGCTTCTGCCCTCTCTGTGTTCCCTTCCACGGATGCTTCACTTTGACAGGGCTGCCATCTTTGGAGAGGCCAACGTTCCCGGTGGAAGGCAAAGCCCATGTGTGATGGGAAAGTCCTACTTGATGACAGTGCAGGGGTTCAATAGCAAGAATGACGTACAGACAAAGCATCCTAAGACAGTTTCTACCTAACTCTCAATGACCCCTTCAATTTCTGCTTTTGGTTTATTCTATTTTAAGGCTTTGAGGGTGATCAAAACCCCGAATGACCTTTAAGAATATTCATAGTTTCATATCCATGAATGAAGATACCTTGTGTTGTCAAAATCATAGAATATTTAGCTTTTCTTGTCATACCTACCCTATAACCGAATGTCTCCTATATTCATTCACATTGTGCCACAGTTAAACTCTCTCTCCTTTTAAAGGCTGAATAGTATTTTATTTCATGGGTTACCCCTGGTCGTTAATCCATTCATTCATTTCATTCCCTGGTAGACGTATGATTTGTTCCTATCTTTGGCTTCATAGCTGGTTGTTCAAGGTATCTCTTTGGAATCTTTATTTCCTTTAGATATGAACTCATAAGGAGAACTCTTACACCCTAAGGCAATTCCACTGGCTTTCATGGCTTGTTTTGATTTTATTTTTTTGCCTTACTGTTTTTTTATTATTATTTATTTATTTACTTGTTTTTTGAGAATTTTGACATCATGGTGGTGGGGCAGCCTCACATTCTGGTTTCGCTTCTCATTTTCCCTGTTTATCTTTAGTTTGGTTGTTGTTGTATCTTCTTTGGGATGTTTTTTAATTGGATGTCTGAAAATGACTGACTAGTTTTTATGCTTTTCCTCTATATAGAAAAATCAATAATGTTTCTCAAAAATGAATGACTTCTGATTTCAGTTTTTGACCAGGACATTTGAGTTGTAGTGGCCACTAGATTTGTTGGTCGGGTCGGTTTTCTGAATCAGGAAGTGAGATGAAATAATAGTGAGACTCTTCACCAGGTAGGATTCTCATACATCTTTAAGATGTGAGAAACCACTCAGTACAGTAAAACATCAATTGTTTTATTAAATTTTTCTCTTGGAAACATGTGAATGTCACTATGTATTTCATTATGATAACCCTTCCATGCCTTGAGCCTGTGTTTCTAACTCTGCTGCTGTTTGGTTTGGGATGTTCCTTTGCAATGATCTGAACGTACTGAAGGCAGACATAACTAGCTCGGCAGCTTCGCAGGTCGGCTTGCCAACGACTGAGCAAAAGAGGGAAGGATCGCTTGCGTGTCTGCACCTCTCACGTGCACCCCACGTCTTCTGTGCGCTAAAGGTTTCCCTCTGTGCTGTCCTCATAACTGTGAGGTGGTCACAAACGGCTGCCTCCAGCTCTGCTAGGTTGGTGTTTACAGGGCAGTCAACGCCCCCGCAAAGTTTTGAATGCAAGGAAGAGGGAAGTTTGAGAACAGTTCAGTGAGACGTCTGTCTATTGATGGCTAGACAGTCCACACCGCTGCTCATGTCAGAATTGTTTCTGATTTCCCTTCTGATGTAGCCTATGACATCAGCAGTACTCTCTCTCTCTCTCTCTCTCTCTCTAGTGATGATTTTACAGACTACACTGATGAGACTATCACAGGGTATCCAGGGGGCCTCTGTGAGTTCTTATTGATGTTTGTAGAAACGTTACCTACTGCAAAGTGTGGAACCCACGGTAGGATGAGAAGACGCGGATCCCCGCAGTGTGGAAATGTGCTCAGTTACTCCAGAGGAAATACTACTGGAGAAACACATTGGCTAATCTGTATTTGTCTGCATGCTTGGTCCCTTTTATTTCCATGTGGCTGAAATCTGGGGTTGGTGCACAGAGGGCTGGTGGCTGCCCGGTGTCCATGAACAGGGTCAGAGGAGAGGTTCCCAATCAAAAAGAGAAATATTGAATTAAAAAAAAAAAGCTAATTTGTCACTTCAGTCATTGAATATGAACTGAATAGACTTCTAACCCTTAAAATCCCCTTTTTCCTTCTTTTTATTGCCTGGAATCTTAAAAGCTTTATCATTTGCAGTCATAAAATGAAAATATACACCAAACCCTCAAAGGGTAAGTATGAAATTAAATTATATTTAGGCAGCTGTAACCTTTTAAAACGATCGGATTCCAGTTAATGTATTTCTTCCTGTTCCGAGTGCTGCCATGGTGTTTGATGGTGGGAAGCAGTCCAAAGGGCATTGGGAGATAATAAATTCACTGTAAATTTCACCCCAAGGCATGTCTCCGTACACCAAGGCCTCCATTTAGCAAGGCTGACCTAAAACTCTTGTCACATGCAAAGGTCACTTAGGTTGGAGTTGGTGTGTCCCATCTATCTTTTCCTTAATGTAAAGAGTGACAGTTGCGGCAAGACAGAGCTCAGAAACAGTCATCAGAATATGAACAAGAAGCCAGCTCTGGATCGGGAGGGGAGCGTGAGGGAGGACAGAGCTCCCCTCTGCAGACTGGCAGCTGCCTCGCTGCTCCGAGAGTCAGAGAAGAGTCACCTAGCAGTGGGCCTCCTGGCCTGTATTTCAGAGCAACCCCGTAATACACAGACAGACAGGACAGACAGATCTCCAGCCTCCTCTCCTCTGTTCTTCAGACCAACCGTTGGTTGTTTTGTTCCTGAAATGACTTCAGTGTTTTCAAAAGCACCATGCATTAACAAATGCTAAGACTTAGAGACACACAGAGTTCCCAGTCACTGGCCAGAAGCAATAAATGTTATCCAATCGAGAAATACTTGATAGTACCAAGTACAGGTAATGTAACGTTAAATCCTTGCAAGTCTTTCTGAAGATGAAAATTCAAAATCTTCTCCTGATAGTGTGGGCTGCTGTTCTCCAATGTCCCCAAGGGTCAGGGACAGTGCTTGACACAGGCAACATGAGGTGGGAGTGCAGGAATTAGAATCATTGGTTATTCCTCTGGGTGGGTTTGGGTGAGGAGAAGTGTGATGTGGGCCATGGAAGGACTTGTGGGGATCGGGAAAGAGAACGGAAATCGAAATACAAAGGGCGCAGGGCTCTGTCGTGAGGGCATTTCCCCTAATTAGTTTAAGTTGCCCCTCCTCTGAGTAACGCGGACGGCTCATTTTTGCTCCAACAGTTTTCAAGAGTTCTAGGAAAGTTGGGGTTTGTGAGCAGGAGTGGAAAGGGGGACTATGGGTTCACTTGTGGGATTAAATTATTAGTGGGAATCATACATGGAGACCAGGGCTTTAACCGAACAGGAGAATGAATAGCGAATGCACAGATGATCATACAGTTGGTGTGGGATCAATTTTAAATTAGATAGATAGATAGATAGATAGATAGATAGATAGATAGATAGATAGATAGATGTAACGATGATAATTTAAGCGCCATACCAGTGAATAGTGGATTGTTGGAGCTGAAGCACAATTTGCGGTATGTCTTCTCCCATTGCCCTCAGGCTGGTCTTGTAGATCAAGACTGCAGTCCCATCCTCCCCTTGATCACCGGATGGAGCTGTGGACTCTGTGTGGCACCCGCTTCCCCGCAGCTCCAGGCTTCACACACACACACACACACACACACACACACACACACACACACACGGAACTTGACAGGCCTTTTCCTACCACCAGTGTGCTCTGCCGATACATGTAGTTTATCAGTGTGCAATGCTGCTTTCTATCTGCGCCTTGGTTCAAGGACAGGCCCAGTCTGCTGCCCCATGACATCGCTTTCTTCTGTCCAGCCTCCTGAAGGTTTTCCACCATGAGGCACTTACATGTTTCCAGTGTTACATATTTTTGGGACTATTTTATTAATGATGTTCTTGTTCCACCTTAGAGTTCTGAGACCTAACGGTTGAAAAGTGTGGTGTTTTCTAAATCATTCCGATGATTAAGGAAGGACAATAACACACTTTTGTAGTTTCCCTTACATTTCTTACATTTCATCAGAGAATATCTGAGACATTTATTTTTAAATTAAAAAAGTCAAAAAGAAAAATAAACTAAAGCATTTTTACTGGCAGTAGCCAAGAGGAAAAAGGCAGATGAAGGATGCTGGGGAAGTTTCTCTTGGGTGTGTTTCCCTTCGTTCCTGTCCTGTGTCCTCAACACTGAGGTTGTCACCAGTGCGGCCTCTCCTCCTCTGAACCCGTCTCTACGATCCTCTCCTGCTCTCCCATCTCTTCTCAAAGCACATAGACCCCACTGCTGTGTTGGAGTGACAGCGACAGGGACTCAGAATGCACAATAAATGAGTCAGAAGCTCTGCAAAAAATGAAAAGGGATTTAGCCTCAACATCATCTCTTTCCCGACCCCGCACAGTGCACTTTCATGTAACATCTGTGCCTCGATGTCTTCCGCAGTGAGATTCGAATAGTTCCAACTTTCTAAGTTTGTTGAGAAAGTTCAAAGGATGACGCTTGGACATGCCACAGGGGAGGCTTAGCTGTTTTGATAATGGTCACTGCCATTCGTCCTCCTGTGTCCCATGCAGTCTGAAATACACAGTTTCTCAGAGGGCATATGCAAAGAGCCGCCACTAATATTAGTAAGCAATATTTTTTCTCACATCAAAGTTTAGAGGAAGGCAAAAGGGAAAGAAGCAGCGAATGGCCATCCCTAGTAGGAAACTTTTCTATTTTTATTTTTATTTATTTATTTTTTTGGTTTTTCGAGTCTATTTTTATTTTAAATTTAAATGCCATGTATGTCATCTCTTTATGCTAGAAATGAAAGCAAGATGTCATAGGTAAAGGTGTGCGTTCTCCAGAGTCAGGGTCCTCCCAGCCCTGAAGCATTTTCTCAGTCTCTCAAACTCATTGCTTCTAGCTTACCGGAGAGTCCCCTAGCTCCTGGGGGAGTCCCTTGGTTATAAGGAGGTGTTGACAAACTTACAACTTTGTTTTGTGATTATTTCACCGATCATATGCCATTGTCCCTCAGGTAGGATCCCCATTTTGGTCCCTCACGTGCGGGAGCATGTCCTCAGACGCCCTCTGCCTTGTGCCTTGGCAGCTTCACATTTTTCCCCTGGTTATTTTCCTGATGACGTTTTTGTGCTTGTCAGTTTTGTGGACTAAGGACTTGGGGTGCGGTGGGAGGGCTGTGGATTAAGAGTCATTCACATGAGTAAGCGCATGAGTGATGAAGACAACGAAACAGGGCTGGAGAGAGCACACAGCAGGTGACAGCATTTAGTGCCCTCAGAGGACACGAGTTTGGTTTCCACCGCTCATGTCGGGCCGCTGATGGCCATATGTAACTTCAGCTCCAGAGAACACAACACCCTCTTCTGGTCTCCCTGGAGACCAGGGACTCATGTGTACATTTCCATACAGAGAAACATTCATAGATATGGAATTAAAATAAAAATTAAGGAAGCAGTCAAGAATATATACCATGTCAGAGTTTTCCCAACGAAACTTTGCCTCCAATTTGATGAGTTAATAATGTCCCCTAATGGAGATCAGTGGATGCAAGGATAACTCATAGATTGCTCTCTCAAGCTGTTGAGCACTTGGGGGAATTGCTGAAGTGGTGTGAGCCTTTGTACACCACACAGGACATACAGAATTGTTAGTGATCCCAGAAGTAGCAAAGCTTGCTGTAAGGGGTCAGCGTCACACTCCTTACACTTCCTGTCCCTGTATGTGTGCCCCAGCAGTCCTGTGTGTAAATCTCAGCAGTTCTGCATGTGTGCCCCAGCATTTCTGCATGTGTGCTCCAGCATGCAGCCAGAACACATTCTAAAAGTGTGTTCTCATGTTATATAAAATAATATACATTCTGGTTTGATATAAAAGGCCACTGATGCTCCTTGCATTTTGTTGGAATGGCGTGTCTATCATTTCATATCTGCCACCTTCCCACCGTCTGCTGGGAAAAATGAGCGATGCTCATGAACTTGGCCGAACAGGAGCATTGTTTCAACCATCTGTCTGATAATCCTCCGCTTTCTTATATCAAATTATGAATATTTGAGAGCCACAGATTATTTTCTTCCAGCGAGAATGCCTTTTTCTCTCTTTTTTTGTGTGTGTTGCTTTAAGAAGAATTTCAGTGGCATCTCCCACAAAATTAAACAAATTAAAGATGAAGTACCATCAGTGATATATAGAGATACGAAGAGCCCCTGGCCAGCATCCTTCCTACCTTGCCAAATGGAGATGTATTTACTGGTCTGTGACCTCGGGGATGGAGGCAGAGCTCTTGTTCTCAGTCAGTAGCAAGCAGAAGTCTGGAGCCACAGAAAAAGGGTCAGCTGGATAGGTCGTGCATCATACGGGGAGGCAGATGTTGGAACATATTGTAGTGGGGCTGTGCAGGGAACGTGAAGGTGGCTCGCTGAGTAGAGCACTGGGAAGGGTGGGGGTGGGGGACGCGGGAAGATCGGATGGCATTTCCTGGTGTGACTCTTACAGAAGTTTATCTAGTTCCTTAAGGAACGGTTTCAATTATAAAAGTCAAAATGAGTTTTCTCCTAGCTGTTTGAGATTTATTAGTGTGTGATAAAATGAAGAAAGCAGCCCTTAAAGGGACCGCACCTTTGAGACAGTAGTTTATACGCTTCCTCGCCTGCAGTGAGAGAGGCCGAGTGACAGCCTCTTGCCTCTAAGCGGTCCAATGGCTTCCGGAAGTCCAGAGGCGTCTTTAGCAGGATGCCATTTGCACGCCCACGCACCAGTCCACCCTTCCTCGGTGCCTCCCTATCCCACCCAGCTCTCACAGCTCATAAAACTGAATAGAATAATAACATTTGGATATGTATTGCTAACATTTAATGAGGCAGCCTTATATAAATAATATGACTTACGGCTTTTATTCGTGAATTCACAAGCACCGTTCTTTCTTATGTTTGGATACGGTTTCACCAGGCAGTTCTATTTGCCTCAGCCTGTTTGGTGCCAACACATCCAGGTGCATAGATTCATAGAAACTTCTTAATATAAAACCACACTATAGGCAGATGGGACCTCTGCCGCATCTCAGCTTTTACAAGACATTGCCAGCCAGGTGTGGTTTTTTTTTTTTGTTTGTTTGTTTGGTGTGAGTCATGATAATACATTTTCCTTTTTGAATCATAAGAAGCAAGCTTCTCCCTTCAGACATACAGAACCGTGGCTCACCTGCTGATGAGGGAAGGTCATCTCCACTGAGGACTTGGTACCCCCTCTCTCCCTGATGGCTTGTCCTGCTAACAACCTGGCCTCCCGTCTGGTCCATTCACCTGATCTGGTCTGACCCTTGCATGACCTGATGCTAAACTCTTACTCCAGCATCCCCAGCCATACCATATTGCCACAATGGCTGCGTCCCTCCTTCCCATGGAGAAGTCGCCTATACATCCTGAGTTTGTCATTTCAGCTAAATGTATTTCTCCCCTGTCTGCCATTTTCCTTAGGAACTGTCTCACAGTTCAAAAGATCCCGTGTCCCCCATGAATATACACGAGTTTCTCCTTAGAAACTTTCGTGCCTCTGATGCTTTCTGTATCATAGGATATAGATTAGAAGAAATAGTTTATTATTCTACAGGCACACTATGTATGATTTTTAAATGACAGTCGTGCCATTCTCTGACACTAGACTCTTAGACCATTTCTCCAGCACATTTTACTCTTTAAAAGAAAAGTCCAATGTATAAAACTTTCTTTTAAGTCAACAACGTGGCAGCCCAATCTTTTCCAAAAGGAAAAGATCTTAAAATGTATTTTTTTCCATAGAAAACAAGAGAGGTAACTGTTAAGCTCATGGAAAGACAGTAAAATCAGAGACACAGTGCCAGGCAATGACCCCGCATATTCAGCCTCACTAGAATAATTATCCTTAGGAAGATAGGCAAGGACCTGGACAGATGGCTCAGCCACTAAGAGTACTGGCTGCTCTTCCAGAGGATCTGAGTCCAGGCCCACAACTACTTGTAACTCCAGTTCCAGGATATTAAACACCCCCTCTGTCCTTGAGGGAATGACACGAATGGGACGCCTGTACATACATGCAGGCAAGCACTAATACATGTAAACAATAATACATTTTTAAAAACACAGTCAATGCTAAGTCCTGATGAAGATGTAGGGTAGCTGAAATATTCAGATGTGGCAAAAGGGCCACAAAGGAGCTCAGCCCCTGCGGAAAAGAAATGGCTTTCAAAGTAAACACGGACTTGTGTGACTCATGTTCACATGACTAAGCACATCCAGTCTTAGAAACCGGGTAGCCCAGAGTAGTAAAAACACACACAGGCTGGCACTGGAATGTCCATGGCAGGATTATTCATAACAGCCTAAAAATAGGCAACAAGACTCCAAGTGTCCATCGAGTGGCTGAGTGGACAACCACGGTTTCCTGTGATTTATCAAGGGGAAGAATCGGCTCAGCCGGGCCGACGCTCACCTGGCAGGCAGAGGTGCCAGAAGCACAGCGCTAAGCGAAAGAAGCCGAACCTCTCTACCTTGTATCTTCTGATGGCAAAACTGGTTGACTCCACAGCCGGCCTAACTCAAGGGACGTATTCTGCGCATATAGAGCGGTGTTCAGGCTTTATTTACATATCCTGGTGCATCAGGGGAAGTGTAAACCAGTGTTTTTTTGTGAGATGGAAGCATTCTGACTTCACTGTGCTCGCCAGGGGTAGTGGGCTGAAGAGGCGTGTAGATGGTCCGATCCTGGCTCTCTCAAGTCAGTCCCTGTCAGTAAAGGTGTGCAGCCATTCTGACCAGGAGCCTCCTGTCTTCTACAGAGTGTCTGAAGACAAGAAGAGAAGGGTCCAGGTAGCCCCACTCCAGGGGGTTGAACCTTGATTCTTTTTTTTTTCCTTTAGCAAAGCTTTATTTATTTTTAAATTGTGAATAAAACAAAGGTAATTCAGACAAAAAAGTAACTAGGTATTTTTCTCATGCAAAACAAAATTCTCTATATTTCCCTGTGAAATTTTTTTTTTGTTAAATTTGTACTGGAAATACTTTGAATAACAAAGTTCGCTCTGTGGTTACCATGTTCTAGATATTTAAGATTTTACTCAATTTTCACACAGTACAACTGGTGGAGCTGTGAG
>JAQHUG010000222.1:2077155-2087155 GCA_028555095.1 Dicrostonyx torquatus | reverse complement strand
GGCAAAACACCCATACAAATAAAAAATAAAGTAAGATACTACTCTTTGAGTAGACAGAGACCTAACCAGTAAAGAGAACGCAGAGCCGCATCTGCTGTGTCCATCTCATTTTAAGTGACTGGCATTTGATGCGCTCTCAGTAAACATTTGCTGGAGTAAATGTTTGTGTTAGGGCGATCCAGGAATAACAAGAAGCGAACTATTAGCTACCACTGTGTATGATCTGAGGTTTTACCATATCAGTCTGTGAAAAGCAGTATCTATCAGTACAACCCGACTTAAGAGAACGTGTCAATACAGGGGTTCTTTCCAAATCAGTAACGTGTCTTTTGGCTATTCAAATATGAACGTGCAGGCCTTTGTGTCACCATATTGCTTTCTAGAGTTTGAGGCCATTGGGAATTTTATTAGAGAAAGGGAAATATTATAATATATTATAAACATATGCTTTCACAATGTTGCTGAGTCTCAATTCATAAGCAAGGATCTATTTAAGGCACACAGTTAATAACGCAGGATTTTTTTTTAAAAAAAAGATAGTGTCTAGAGAAGTATTTCTCAACTTGTGGGTCGCAACCCCTCTGGAGTCGAATGACCCTTTCACGGGGTCATATATCAGATACCCTGCATATCAAATATTTACATCACGATTCGTAACAGTAACAAAATTACAGTTATGAAGTAGCAATGAAATGGTTTCATGGTTGAGGGTCACCATGCCTTGAGGACCTGTATTAGAGGGTTACAGCATCAGGGAGGTTAAGAACTAGTGCCCTAGTGGGAAAGGAGGCATGGATTGCCTCATTTGAGATAAACACGGTCAATCTGTTCCAAGCAGGATACTTTGCAGTTTGTCTGAAAGAAGCAAGAGGTTTCTTCCCTGGTATATATAGTTTTCAAAAACAGCGTGATGGAGTGTTTTTCATAGATGTAGCTTGAAGCCCGGCTTTCAGGTGATATGCTATGACATGCTGGATACCAAGCAGAATGAAAGAAAGGGTAATAACCAAGTCTTTGTACAATACAGTGGGGAAACCCACACAAAAACCCACAGGTAAAACACTGTGGGCTGAGCGCTGTTCCGTAACAGCATGGGCGTAAAGAAGAAAGCCTTGAAAAACAGGACGATGGAGAAGGGACCTGGGGGAAGAGGCAACATTTTGAATTGTAGAGGACAACGCAGCAGCCTGCAGGGAAGGTGTTGCCTTATCTGGGTTGGGAAGGATGAAGCATGATTGGCAGTAATAGTTTGGTAAAGCTCTATGACCGAATTTAGGAATAAAAACATAAAGATAGGATGTTGGAGGAAGGTAGCTTGTTCATCCCGGCCGCCCAGAACCAAACTAATCCCACAGAAACTGCATTATTCAAATCACTGCTTGGCTCTAGCTTCTTATTGGCTAACTCTTACATCTTAATTTAGCCCATCTCCATTAATCTGTGCATCACCATGAGGTCGTGGCCTACCAGCGAAGTTTCAGCACATCTGTCTCCAGTGGTGACTCCATGGCTTCTCTGACTCTGCCCATCTTTCGCCCAGCATTCAGCTTAGTTTCCTCTGCCTAGCTAAGTTCTGCCCTCCAAAAGCAGTTTCTTTATTCATTAATGGTGATCACAGCACACTGATGGAACTCCCACATCAGTAGGATGTAAAAAAAGAGGTGCTTTTGTGCCTTCCCATGGCATTCTGGGAACCGGAACCCCTCCTCAGTTCCCTACCTCATCAGTCTTTCTTCCGTGTTCCAGGTGTGTCTCTTTCTTGGGCACCACGTTCTTTTCTTTTCCCCACTCCTCCTCTGTAGAATGATTCTGTCTTCTGCTTCCCACGTTTCTGCCGACACCTGTGGAATATCTACCCCAAGCACCACTTCTATGAAAACTGAATCACCCTATCGCGTGTGGCCTCACTGAACATAGGCTGAGGCTCTCAATAGCAGCTCAGCTCTTGCAAAACGTCCCCATCCTTGCCCCCTCCCTGTGATGCTAAGTCCTTTGACTTTGGCTTTCATAGTCCCATGAAGCACCATGCTCACCTGCCCTCACTGCACTGCTTCTTTGTGAAAAAGGAGCGAGCGATGAGAGCCTAGTGGCTTGGATCACTGCAGGAGCATTTCAAGACAGCACCTGCAAAATGTAATTTGTCCAGAAAAAAAAAATAAATCCATATTCTTCAACTCTGGAGAAAGCTTCTGTCCCAAGAAATGTCATGGAATAAAGAGGTAGGATTTGTCAGAATTTATCTTTCTAGAAGGTTTGGAACTCTGGAATTAGGGATGGATCACTGTGGTCAGGGCACAGGGACTGTATGCTACGGAGTACGTGTGCCCGATTCACAGGCCCTTACTGTGACATGAGGGGAGCATTCAGGCTTTGGTGCCCTTTGCCCTTGATTCTGATTTTGAAATTGGCCTTGGGGAAATGTCCTGAGGTCAGGGAGATCATACAATTAAAACTCGACGGAGGGACTTGGTGTTGTCTGCCGGTACACAGACCGTCTGCATGACATGCAGGAAGCCCCGGGGTTGATTCGCAGCACCTGATAAAAGGTACAGGGTGTACATGCCTGTTACCCCAGCACTCTGAGGTCAAGTCAAGAGGGGTTGGAAATCCGGGATCATCCTTGGCTACCTTGTGAGTTTGAGGATAGTATCAACTATACGCTGCCGGGAAAGAATGACCCAAAACGGATTTTGGTCAGATACACATTAATTTACTGTCTTTCTGTTTTATACATTAGCTTCATTGACTTACCACAAATACATATTTAAGTGAGTGCACACCCCATGAAGAATAACCAGGTGAATGGGCTTATTATGGGATTTAACAGTTTGGTTACATTGTTTAAAGTCCAGAGTAAGATAAAATTTTATCAGTTTGTTTTCCTGTTTTTTAATCTTTGAGACTCTTTCTGCTCTTGGATGAGACATGATCCTTTAAGATAACAATAAAAGATATCCATTTAAAGATACATATATTTATGATATTTATGCATTATGTAATCTACGACAGTAAATATAATGTATTTTGTATAATAGTGTAGATTGTTACATATTTAATATAATTTTACACAGATACAACTTCATAGCATATATGCATAAAAAATACACTCTGGAATATTTCATATACTTCTTTAAGAGAAGGTTGATGTGTATATGTGTATAATCACATCTTTTTCTGTAGAACCCAATGGGACAAGTTTATTTTATGTGATAAGTTAGTAGATGAGAACACTGTTTAAAATAACATAAGATTCAAAGGCAGAATCGCTCATTCTTTTTCCTTGATTCAATCTAAGTAGAATGAAAACAGGAGAAACTTTTCTGAGGCTCGAAGATTGGTTAGTGAGTGAAAGTCTGCTGTGGGTACCAGCATGAGGACCAGCGTTCAGATCCTTTCCACGTGTGTGTAACTCCAGCCCTGGGAGGGCCCTGGGGTCTGCTGGACAGACAGCATCCTGAAATGGATGAACTCCAAGTGCAGTGAGAGACCTCGTCTCAAAAGAACGATAGAGAAATGATTAATAAACACACCTCAGTGTCCAACTCTGGTGCCAGCACCTACCTGCAAGAGTGGTGAGCACACCCATGTGCATTTACAGGCACACACACACACACACACACACACACGCACTACTGTAATGATGTCATTGTGACTGCTATACAAAAATCATTTATGCTTTTCTGACTGGGAAATATATTCTCTTAAGGGAATGTGCTGTGAAAAATTAAACATGAGGTATTACAGCTGAGTCTCACTACACATTAATTATTTTAACTATTTCTTAAATGAGAATCTCATAAATCAGTCTTGCCATGTCTCATGTCCCATGACATGCTTAAGCAAGACACTTGAGAATCGTTATTCTCTGAGAAAATTCTTTTTTTTTTAACTATTCATTTTCTGTCTTTTATTTCTCTCTTTTAGTCTTTGGTTGAGCTAGGAATTGAACACAGAGGTTTAGGCACACAAAGCAAGCATCACTCTACCCCAGGAGTGTACATCCTATGTACACTATGTACAGGCAATGTCTTCTTGATGTACACAAGTTCCCATTTTCTTTCACGGTCTTTGTAATAGATGCCTATGATCTCTGTCTTTTTTCCATATTCTTTTATTTTTTTCATTCATTCCTCCCCTTCTCCCAGTCCCCTCCCGCTCCCCCACTACCCCTCATCCCTCCCCCTGCTTCCTTAAGAGAGGGCAGGGTACCCTGCCCTGTGGGAAGTCCAAGGTCCTCCCCCCTCCATCCTGGCCCAGAAAGGTGTGCATCCAAATAGACTGGGTTCCCAAAAAGCCTATACATGCAGAGGAGATAGGTCCCAGTGCCATTATCAATGGCTTCTCAGTTTGTCCCTATTGGAAGTCACATTCAGAGAGTCTGGTTTGGTCATATGCTCATTCAGTCATGGTCCAGCTGGATTTGGGGAGCTCCCATTAGATCAGACACACTGTCTCAGTGGGTGGACCAGCCCCTCGCGGTCCTGACTTCCTTGCTCATCTTCTCCCTCCTTCTGCTCTTTGACTGGACCTTGGGAGCTCAGTCCACTCCTCTGATGTGAATGTGGGTCTCTGTCTCTATCTCCATCTATCGGACGAAATTTCTATGGTGATGATCAAGATATTCATCAATGTAACTATGGGACAAGGCTAGTTCAGGCACCCTCTCCTCCGCTGCCCAAGTATCCTAGCTGGGGACACCCCCGTGGACATCTGGGATCCCCTCTAGAGCCAAGTCTCTTGCCAATCCCAAAATGACTCCCTTAATGTAGATATCTTATTCCCTTCTCCAATATCCACCCTTCCTGCATCTCCATCCTCCCACTCCCTCCGAGAACATTCTTACAAAGCCACAGTCATTGCAAATAAAAGCAAAACCTTACCCGACACCGATTCTCAGTATTCAGTTCTCACCTTCAATAGCTTGAGACACAATATTGGTCTCCGGAGTACGTAATAAAAGCTGCCCTTAACTGGCATTCTGCATAAGCAGCTGGTACTTCTTGGGGTTCTTTAATGAAAAGTGGTTTCTCCTGCCACTGCCACGGAGGAGGAGGAGGATGCCCTTATGACTCTGTTGAGATTGTCAATACGGTGAGGGGTCGGCACTCGTCAGTTCTAAGTCACTATCAAATGACCTGTGTGTACCCTGGACCCACCTTGTTGGATCCCAGCCGGGAATGGACCCATACAACCTTTGGTTTAACCAGTAAGGCGCTTAAAGGTCTGAAGTACTCTCCAGGTCCTTGAACTGTCACTCCTGTACTAATGACCCCAGAGGATCCAGACCAGTGTAAATGGACGTTTTATGTAGAAGTAAAACTGGGTACAGTAATAATAATAATAATAATAATAATAATAATAATAATAATGACAATAATGACAATAAAAACCCTGTGTGCCCGGAGATTTGGCTCAGTGAGTTTCTTGCAGAGGACCCAAGTTTGACTCCCAGCACCCACACTGGGTGGCCCATAACATTCTGCAACTTCAGCTCCGTGCATTGACACTGCCACAGTAATGTGTGAATGTGCTCATGCGTGCATGCGTGTGCACACACACACACACACACACACACCGCGGGGAGAGAGAGCTACACATATATACACATAAATAAAACTAAATAAAAATTAAACTAAATATGAAAAAGGAAGCCCATTAAAATAATGGATTTGGTAGTTTTACTATGTTTTTAAAGTATTTCTATATAAACTTTAGGTATGTAAATGTGTTTGGAATTTTAACCAACTCTGAATATTTCATAATTAATTAAGCATCTTGCAAGGGTCTATTCCCACGTTACACAAATTGAGATCATGTTCTCTTCCACATGGGATGCAACGCTGTGTTTGCTGTTGTTACTGTGTCCCAAAGACGGATGAGCACATCTTTCCTCTTGGGAAGGCTCGCTTCCTGGATGTAGACGTTAGGAGCTTCAAGCTCAGAGGTTCCACGTGGGAAGTGGGCAGATGATAACCGGCTCTCACAGAAGTGAATAAGAGCGCAGGCCAGGGCTTCTCCGCTTGTAACACTGACTACAGAGGGAAGGAAAAGAGCCAGGGCTCGGGAGACCGCGATCCCCACAGTGGTACCGGATTCACCGGAAGTACTGGGAGGCCGCTCCATTTCGGCAGTGAGGAGACAGAGTGCCTAGGAGCTGCAAATCAGCGACTAAGCTAAACAGCTGTGCAATGATTCAAACCGATGTAAAGGGTTATGAGTATTTTATATATAAAACCCATTAAACATAGGCTTTATAATCTCAAAATACTGCTCCAAATAGTTATGTAACACGGCTTTATTGATTTACTTCTCGGAAACCGGCTTTCTCTGTGACAAAATTGAATTAGAAAATTCTCCTAATTTCCCTTGGAGAAGGGAAAAATCGGTCAAAAGAGCACAGATTTATGTTTTTATCTATTTTCTAATATGCTGGTTGTAAAAGGGGGAGGGAAGAGAAAACACATTGTTAGTCAAAGTTGGAAAATAATTGCTTCTGATGAATGTATTGGGAGGTAAGAGCAATTTTAAAACAATTTAGGGTTTCTTGCTGGTCTTGTGTTTTCTGTTGCTTTGTCGGTGGTCAGGATCAGCTCAGGGCCCCACAGACATGCAGTTTTAGAAGATGGACCTATAATCCCGGTTCCCCTTGGAAAGACATTTCTAATAGAAATTAAAACAAATCCCTAAGAACATTTATGTAGGACTTAATGTTCCAACCACTTATGCATTTGATTTTATATATATATATATATATATATATATATATATATATACACACACACACACATATACATATGGATGTGTATGTACACACACACACATACATACGGATGTGTATGTACATACACACACACATATATATATGTATGTATATATCCTTGTATTTTTCAGAATCCTACAAGTGTAAGGTTCACACATGAGAAAAATGCATTTTGTATATAAGTTCTAAAAGTGCAGTAACAATTGGATTTGGATCTAGGTTTTGGACAAACTAGTCACAAAGAATTCATTATAAGTAATTCAAAACAATGAAATGTCTGCATTTTTGTTCTTTTAAAAATCTTTTTATTCATGATGATATTTCTTTAGCCATTAAAATTCCTTAGCAGTTCACGCTGTCTTAAAATGTTCTGTCTTTTACTGTCCGGAGTACGAACCTCTGTTCTCCCGTGATGCATCATTGTGTTGGGTATAGTAAAAGACAGAGGTGGCACATTTGAAGACTCAATTCCCACGTGAAGATTAAAAAGCTGGACCAAGGTACCCAGTACAAAAGCCCCTTAGCTGAAGCCCCTGAGCACTGAGCCAGAGACCTCAAACCTCCTCCTTTCTGGGGACAAGCGAAGGGAAAAAGGCGCTGAAGCCTGAGATTCCTGAGATGCAAGAGGTCACTTGAAGACCCTGAAACGCTGGAAGGACAGATTTTGCAGTTTATATAACTGGTATTCTGTAGTTCCCAAAGTGACGTCTGCTCAGTGTGGATGATAAACATGCAGATGTAACAATTCTTAACTCCAATTCCTCTTGAAACAGCTCAGTAGAACAGAGGAAACAGACCTCATCAGGAGTTGCTCACTGTTGATCCCAGCTATTCATTAACAGTTAATGTATTTCCCCTCCCCCCTTTCTCTCTGTGGTCTTTGTGAGCATAAGACAGTTGACATGCTGTTACAGAACCTCAGGGGAAATGTCGTCCAAATGGTAGGGACACTTGGATCACCCACGAGGAGAACTTTAAAGAGAAAGGATTTCTGGGAAAAAAAATGATGTCCGATGCCTTTATTTCAACACTAGAAATCAGAACAGTGATGTAACACAATACAGATTCCCTGGCCTTCTCTTCCCCGTGTCTTCTTCACTTACTCCAACCCTTCCCCCTCCGTGTGTGTGTGTCTATGTATGTAAGTATGTATGTATGTGTGTGTGTGTGTGTTTGTGTGTGTGTGTGTGTTTGTGTTCCATCTTTCCCCGGAGTTCTCTACCTTACACAATTTGATTCTCATGAAAGTCTCCCAAACTAGAGCACATCAGTTAACTGTCATAATGGCCACTAAACATTAAGCAGCCAGTCACAGTGGCTCGCCAGACACAGGAGCCTGTGGCCCCTGAGGACCACACATGAGCCTATATGAGCCCTGCATGCAAGGCCTTTCATGGAATTGACTGGAGTTTTGTGAAGTTGCTGGTATATAGTTATGCCCACCCCTCCCTGATCATTACCTAATGATAGCGGTCTGCTTATCACGAAATGTCCCTTGAGGTCTATCAAAATTACCTAAACCGGAAGAGATATGAATAATTTCTGAAAAGGCATTGTGGAGACTCCTGAGCTCCTTTCAGGTATTACATTTTGCTTTGTTTCAAGATCACAGTTCCTCCACATTCAAATCAGTTTTCATTATAGTTGTTTTCCTGAATGATAAACTGTCCGTCCTTTCTTATGATCATTTTTAGATCTGAATTCAGTGGGTCAGCCTGCTCCTCATTGGATGATATTTAGACTGTGCGCCTGTCTGTGTGGTAAGAATTCCTTCTCTAGAGTCAGGCAGAGTTACAGGTGCTAATGTCCCCGGTGAGGAGGTGGAACAGAGATGATCACTGTGTCTGCAATGTCTTAGAGTTGTTGTTTTGTAAACCTGTGAAGCTTTATGAATTCCAGTGAGTGTGTATGTGTGTGGGAATCCGGCCCCTCTGACAGTGTGGACAGGCCATGCCTCATTTCTTCCCATGAGCCTCCCTGTGCAGTGGTCAAGTAGCCATCACAGAGCTTTTTAGTGATCACTTTAAGGAATAGGCATGGGGCGCCAAGAGCATATTACAGGTTTATTAAATGTTGACCAAGTCTCTTAATTCCTTGAAAGCATTTTTAAAATCTTTTGAGGATTTGTATGTAGAGGTAAAACCGACATGACTATTAACATCAGTGGTTGCTGTTCTGTTTCCTTGAGCCTCTTGGTTGGAGTACATTAATCACTTTAGACGATGACACACATCACCCAGATATACCCACCACCCGAGGCCAAAGAGGCCATCACTTGTGAGGCAAAGTCGAGTCTGAAACACCATCCACATTTGTTGAAGAAGGCCGTTAGTTGGTTCCCAGCTGCTCAGACCCGGAATAATCACACAGAAACTGTATTAATTAAATCACTGCGTGGCCCACTAGCTCTAGCTTCTTATTGGCTAACTCTTACATCTTAATGTGACCCATTTCTAGTAACCTGCATATCACAACATGGCTGTGGCTTACTGGCTAAAGTTCTGGTGTCCATCTCCAGTGGGGGCTCCATGGCTTCTCCCTGACTCTGCCTCCTTTCTCCCAGCATTCACTTCAGCTTTCCCAGCCTACCTAAGTTCTGCCCTGTGTTGTAATCACAGCATATAGAGGGAAATCCCACACCACACATTTTATTGTCTCATGGTATAACTGATTCAGCAGATATTATTGGCTACACTTCTGCTTCTCTCCTCGTCACACACAGGAAAATGTGCAGACTTTCTGTGAGAGACTTCTCATCTGTGACTATAGGAAAGGGGAAATTGTCATCTGACATTTTTGGAAGTAAATGTATTGAAATTATGTTTTGTTCAGTGCTTTTCTAGAACATTTTAGAAGAGGAGAGGTTATACTGAGAGAAATTCAAAGTATCAAAGTTCAAATAAAGTGTAAAAGGAAAGGATTAGAATATTAAAAGAGAAGGAAAATATAAGCAAATAGGTCTACAAATTGTACCAAAAACTGAGGGCATTTTCTGACAAATGACACGGGGTGTCCTTATCCCTGGTCAGTTGGCTTCCCACAGAGCTTTAAGTTCCTAATTAGGGGTGAAAGACTCCCCCAGGGAGATTATTTGACTGTTGAAACTCAGACAGGGGTGTTACAAAGATGGAGACCGAGGTTAGAGAAAAAGATCCTACCGCGCAGAGGACAGTCACCTAAACCAAAGAACCGCCAGCCAAAATAGTCCTACAGCTGAAGATGATCAAGGGAAATGTCTAG
>JAQHUG010000222.1:2021114-2074529 GCA_028555095.1 Dicrostonyx torquatus | reverse complement strand
GGTTCCTGCCTTCAGGATCCTGCTTTGAATCCCTGCCAATTTCCCTCAGTGATGGACTGTGACCCGAGAAGTAAAATAAACCCATGTTGGTTTCGATCATTGCGTTATTACAGCAACAGGAAACAAACTAAGACAGCATGCAAGTATGCAAAGGAGCATTATTCTCAAAGACAGGCCTTCCAGAAGCTATAATCTGAAATATATTTTAATTTCATTGTCTTACAGTATTTGCATAGAATGGTCCTAGGGGCCCCGATGATGGCTCTGCGAGCTGATCTACAGCTGTAGATTTAGGCTGCATTCTTTGCTTCATCTAATTCATTTCTTTATCTCCTTGTAGGATTGGCTAACTAGGATAAAGAGTAATCAAGGCCCCCATGCTTCTGTTCCTCGGGCCCCAGCTGTTAAATGAGACTGTACCTCTCAGATGAGCCATAGTAGCTGTGCTGGGTGCCGCATGACTGTGCTGGATGTGTCCTTGACTTTACTTGTTTCATATTCCCAGGCACTATGAAATAATCCGGTAGCTTATTAAAAGTCACATTTGGGAGTAGATTCCTAAAATTGCTCTCTGGAGATTCAGAATCTTATCTCTCTATCATTCATGTACCACGTAGGACGTTTAGGTCGCTGTGATTAAAAACACTCCCAACAAGATCAACTTAGGGGAATGAAGGGTTTATTTGGGTCACACTTCCAGGTTACAGTCCATCAGGGAAGGAAATCAGGGAAGGAACCCAAGCATAAACTTAAAGAAGAGACCATGGATCAACACTGCTTGCTGGCTTACTTGCAGGCTCATGCTTTGCTAGCTGTTTTATATATCCCAGGACCACTCGCCTAGGGAATGGTGCCACCTATAGTGGGCTAAGTCTTTCTGAATCAAGGAACAATCAAGAGACTCCCCCCCCAAATGTGCCACACATGGGCCAATTGTATAAAGAAAATTACTCAATCGAGACTTCTTTCCCAGGTAATTCTAGAATATGTCAAGTTGACAATTGATGTTACTGGGAGAGAGACCTTATTTTTCTCAACAAAGAGTCTAAATATCATATCAACGTTATGGAATATTTTATGGGATACAGCACAGACAATAGAGAATCACCAAAAGTCACTAAATTGAGTCAACGGGCCTGCATTACTTTTGCCAGAATATGAAATATCAGCCATGTGTACGACTTTGCTCTCTTGAATTTACATGAGCCTTTGTGTGATTGTGTGACATAAATATAAAGTAAGGTTAGAGTTCCAGCATCTACAAGAAGTTTGGCTCTTAAACTTTAGGATAAAAGTGAGTGTGTATGTTAAACATGACATCCCAAAGCTATCACTCGATTTTGCCAGAACTATCTGCGCTTCATGCAATAAATTATTGGTTACTTGATAGTATCAACGGTGATAGACAGGGCATGGTGGCACACATCTCTGATCCCAATACTTGAGAGGGAGAGGCAAGAGGATCAGGACAACAAACAAACAAACAAATCATTGTGGTATTAAAGATCAGACAAGCGATTTGGAGTATCTATAATGAGATCTGCGAATGTAAATAACCGTCTTCCAGGAGCGGAAATGTGTTTGCTTCAGCTTACATGGCTGTTTATGTCGAGATGTTCATAAAACATTTATCATTTGGAACTATTCAGAAAGTAAATAAAATCCTGGGCACTATCATGTTATGTATAAAAGAAATAATTACAAAGTCACAATGACTGTAAAAGTTCCACTGTGGCAGCCTCGTTCCACAATCGGCCGAGCGGCACAAAGGAAAGCCCTCTGTTCCCTGCTTGATGGTGGACTGGGGAGAAATGGTTCCCTAACCCTGGAATTTACTTAGAGTCTTTTATATGTGAATTATTGGTTTATATCATAATGTTTGCTTTACCGGTAAGAATGGAGGTTGACCATGCTAAGCAGTTCAATTATTTTTTTTCTAAATAAGATACTGGAAGTGAAGCAGAAGGGTAGACAATGTTGTGCCTTCCGTGATTATGGCCACGCCCATAACTCTGAGAACGCACACCACCAACAAAGAGGTCAAGTCCATCTTCCAGTTAAGTGCTGTAGAATTTTCATTTAGTCAAATAAACAATAATTAATAGAAAAATTGAAGTGTTCTGCAAGTCTCCTGTTCTTCACGAATAACTGGCCTGGCTTTGTGATCTCAGCAGCAGTAAATTATTAAAATGGACCAAATTGTGAGTTATATGATATAATGGAAGGAAATTATTACACAGTTCCCAGCATCCGGATCATACATGTGAGTTCCCATTAAATATACCAGTAGTCTGTCACATGGTGGAGGAGAGTCTAAAGGGCAAATCTGAATGACATTTCTATCAAATTGGAGCTGTCAACCTGTCACATGTCCTTGGGGCCCTGCACTTTCTGCCTTTCAGACGTATGCCCTGCCTTGAAGGACACATTGAGAGATCCAGAGCATCTTTAGCCTCCATAAACAACTGAGTCGCCCGTCAGCGTGCACCTGTAATAGCTGTTAGTGTTTAAAGCTCAGACATGTGGCATTTCACCGTGCCATGGTCTCCTGTTTCCTCCAGTCCATCAGTCCTGCCACCCCTCCTCCAGGTCCACACTTAAAGATGCAAAACAATCCTACACCAGTTTGATTTAAAAGGGGTTATTTATTGGAGGGGATAAAACTTACAGATCGGTGTCCCAAACCACAGTCCTCTGGTCGCAAACAGGAAGCAGAGTCTAGCAGTCAGAATGGGAGCCAGAAGCAAGAGAGAGCAAGCAGAGCACTGCGGCCACTTTTTAAAAGAATGAAACCACACCCCAGTGGGCTGGTATCTTAAAAGCCATTGGCTGAAGGAGAAGGAGCTCCCACAGCACACACTCACCCTCTCCTGTCTGTGTGCTCCAAATCTCCCACTCCAGAAGTAGGAATGCGCCTGCCTTATCTTCCCATCATCTTACACACCATCAGGGGCAGTCACTGCCTTTAGCTTCCCAAAGCGTTCCCAGAAAGACTCTACAAGAGTTGCTGGTCCTCTCCTCAGGATGTCACCGAAGCCTGGCTTTCACACAGAGGGTAGACACAAGTGCACCGTGTAGTAGGGAGAGGAACATGTGGGGGCATTTACAGCTACACAATAAGTAGCCTTAATAATCTACCAGGCTGTCAGGATCCTAGGCCTAACTGATGGAGAAGGTATCCCAGAGCTCCTCACTCTGCCCCCTGCACCAGGCCAATCTTTGTAGCGCTGGGTTTTTATGCCCACAACTGTTTCTAATTTTATTAGTATATATCCCAACCAAATCTCAAAGAATGTAGTCATACTACGTATTTTAAATTGCACACCATTCCATTGAGGAAGCTTTTGAAACCTAATATAAGTATTTTTAAACTGCCTCTTTTATAAATCAATAGCTGCCAGCCCTTCAAGTACAATAGAATTACCAGAAAATACTCATTCAAACACAGGTTGCTGGACCCCACGTCCAAGTATCTGCAACAGTTTGCCCTGCGACCAGTTCTCGGGCTCCACAGGCAGTGCTGGCCTATGAACAGCTCTTCAGAACCGCTCATCATGGACGGGTCACACGCATTACTTCAGGGCTCTGCCAGCTGAGTTTCTGACGGAACAGCTCAACCGAGAGTTCCACGTTACATAGAAGACCTTTATACCTTTTTAGGTGTAAACATAATTTTCTCCAAGTCATATGCCCTATCAGTAAGGGACCTATCTTATTTTACTACTTGCCAAGAGTCTATTAATGAATAGAAATTCATATAATAGCCATTAACTTACTATATTTCTCTGATGGTACCAGATGGCCATTTTGAATTACCTCATTGGTTTAAACAACAACTACAACAAAATGTGCTTTTCCTTGCAGTGCAAATCAGACCTAAAGAAAGTGGTTATAAGAATCCTTTTGTCTAGTTTGTCTTCCTGTTTCTTAAATGTGCAGAATCTGGGGGCTGGAGAGATGGCTCAGAGGTTAAGAGCATTGCCTGCTCTTCAAAGGTCCTGAGTTCAATTCCCAGCAACCACATGGTGGCTTACAGCCATCTGTAATGGGGTCTGGTGCCCTCTTCTGGCATGGGGGCATACAACACAGAGAGAATATTGTGTACATAATAAATAAATAAATAAATATTTTTTTTTAAAAAATGTGCAGAATCTATAACTTTATCATAAGACCCCTTCAAAACACAAGTTTGCACAACACACGTTCTTGTCTTGTGTCATTGTGATTTTCTCTATAAAGCGATTAGTTTTAGTAGCTTGTATATATATATATATATATATATATATGTGGGCATATATATGTGTGTGTATGTATATGTAATACACATGGTCAAATTCTACTGCCCCTGAAAATCTAAAAGTTCGAGCTACAGCTATGTGTGAAGCTTTTGCCTTTTAGTTTATTTTTTAAGAGGTATAAATGGCTAATTGTAGTGAGAAATGCTTCCAGAATTTGCTAATATGTAAGCATACATGTATGTTTGCATATATAATTATGTATGTATGTAGTGGATAGTTAAATTTTTGTTGAGATTAGCATATGCCTGCCTGCTCTCTATTTACCCTTTTTGATTAAAGATAATTTCACTTCAAAGCACAGTTCCTGCTTATATCTATCACATATACTCTTAGCTCATGAAATAATATTTAAAAGGAACTAAACCTTGATTCCATAGTGAAATTTCAACAGTACTGAATGTGGTATAAACAGCTGTCAGAATATTCCAATTTTAGAACAAAAGAATAAAATAAATTGTAATGATGAGCAAGCAATGCAGTGTTGCCTTTTCTGATTCTTATAATGTGATAGAAGCAGCAGAACTGTATCCAGAAATGCCATCGGAGCTAGTAGAGAAGGGTATAAAACTGAGCTACACTTGTCAAGCATAAAATAACTGATGTCACTAGCTGTACCAAACTGGTCTCATACAGATGTTCATGCCAAGGAATATTCTGAGCATTCTTCTGGATTCTATGTTATGAATGTGGTGATGTTTGTTTGGGTGTTTAAGGAATAGAGAATTAGCATAATGCTAATCGCATTTATTTTCATTTATAGATAAAAATTTAAGATTATTTCTGTGAAACATGGGGGAATAATTATTTTCTTAGAAAACTGTATTATTAGTTTTTTTTTTTAATCCAATTGGGAGGGCAGTTCTATTCAGAGACACACATAGAGATAGTTTAGATGCTGCCACTACACCGGAGATCTAAAAACAAAAACAAAACAGAAAAAGCTGACCAGCAGCATAATCTTCTATGAACTGTGTATAAATGTCTCTCAACGAAAGGGCACGTTGTGAGTGATGAGCTTCCTAAGAGCAGTTTGCCCAGGCTACATCACATGAGAGCTTTCTGTGGGCACACCAGGGCTCTGTAACGTGCTGTTGAAAGGGACATTATGTTGGCAGCAAACCAAACACTGTAATGGGGAGATCCCAGATGGGAAATGGCAGGCTGTGGGGCGGGGTTGTCTCGATGTCTCTGATTGGCCTTTCCTCGTCACAGCTCATGTTCTAATGATCCTTGCAGGATGAAGTGGCCCAGCCACTGAACCTATCAGCTAAACCCAAGACCTCTGATGGCAAATCACCCACCTCACCCACCTCTCCCCACATGCCAGCTCTGAGAATAAGCAGTGGGGCAGGCCCCCTCAAAGCCTCTGCCCCAGCAGCGTTAGCTAGTCCTTCAGCGAGAGTTAGCACAATAGGTAAGTCCTCTTTCTCTTGTTCTTTTTGGCTTTCCATTTATGGCGACTGAATGAAATCAGCTAAGACGGCTGTGTACGGCTTGAGCAGACGAGGGAGATGTAATTGGAGTTCCTACCATAAGATCTGTTTAAACATGCACGGGAAATTTCTGCTCAAACGTCTACGTCCCTGACAGGCTAAAAGTGCTAGTTATTGTTATGTGTGAAACTTCTCCTTTTAGTTTTTTTTTTTTCTGAAAGAGGCAGAAATATCTAATTGTCATGAAAAGTGATTCCAGACGTTTGCTCCCAAGTTTCTTTCCTTTTCTCCCACTGAGATTCCCCCCCCCCCATTGTTGTGATGTGTACAGATGTATAATGAGGGGTCCATTGTGTTCGGGTCAACTGTCAACCACAGAATATGAAATTTCTTCTGTTCCACTCTGCCTGAATGTTCCGACCGCACACAAACAGGGACGGTGAAGAGCAGCGCCTCTGGTGCGCCTGTAACTACGGTGTCTGATGAGTTAGCCAACACTACTATTTTCATTTTTCACACACGAATTAAAACATTCTCAATTCAGCACCTATCCCTTGATACACTCATTGCTTCTCTCTGGTTAGGAAGCCTCCAGCACATATTAGCCCTGGTGTAGAACACGATTACTTTGGGAGGTCTTAGAATCTAGTTCATAAATGCTGAAGGCTCCTCCAGAGCACAGCTGCAATCCTGTAGTCAAAGAGGTGAGGGTTAGATTCCTGGGAAGAACCAAGATCGACTGAGTGACAAGCAGCACTACTCAAACTAACTGAAGAACTGATGGATTCATAGACCTTCTAGGCTTTAAGAAAAGAAGAGAAGCTCAGGAAAATAAGTGTCTATGAAATGCGGGAACTTGCCTGGGAAGCTGAATAACGTGGCAGAAAATGGTGAGAGAGACAATGGAACTATGTCGCTGGGATGCGACGGAACACTCTCATATGTGATTTTGACTTTCCCTTCCCAGAGCGATGTGATCCGAACTTTAAGTATTGGTGAATGACCAACAGTGTCTAGTGAAAGCGCTGTTGTCGCGTGTGGTAGTCGTGTGTTCCGTGAAGCCATGAAGGGAGATCTGACAAGGCCAGCTCGCCAGAGTGCAGACGGAGGAGCAGGACAGAACTGGAAGGAAGACATGAAAATGAAACTTAGTGTGGGTTGAATTCCAAGAACAAGGAAGCGTTTACCTACAAGTGCTCAGGAGGAAATATATTTGATACGCCAAAGCTACAGAGATGATTACTGGCCTAGAGCATTTCACCAGAAACCCGTGTGTAAGAGTCCCAGAGGCTACCAATCGGATTAGCTAACAGTTGTAGAAAACCCAACCCCACGCCTGAACCTCACTGTACTCTTGCTCAGTTTCTGAGGGGAAACTCAGCTAAGTTTTGCTGCCTTAAAATATTTCAAACAATTGTAAGCAAAGATGCTGGCCAGAGCATCAGCCCCCTTTGGACCACACTGGAGGCAGACAACTCATTTGCCTCGCTGGTAGCTGGAAACCCCCATTCTTAATCATGGAAACCCCTCCCTGTAGCTGCTTATCCCAGGACAGGAAATCTTCCCCGTAAGAGCAGAAAGCCAGGGTGCTCGTGGCCTGTTCACCAAATCCGTATCAAATCTGTTCTACTGCACACAAAGGGAATTAGCCTCCAACTTCTGAAGGGAAAAGTTCCAAAGATTATTTGAACACATTTTTATCCTACCACACATTTTTCTAGGAAGAAAACTTCTGGAAAAGACCGTTCAAGACAATGGAGAATAAATGCCATGTATATAAGTGGTATGGGAAAGTTTCCAGTCAGTGCAGTAACTATCGGAAGCACAAAGGAAGTCATACTGGAGGAAAAAAAAAACCTACGTATGTAAACATTGTGGGAAAACCGTCAGTCAGTAATTAAAGCTCCTGGTAAAAGCATGAAAAATCTCACACAGAAAAGAAATCCTATTTCCAGTCACTTTTGAGCTCATAAAAGAACTTACACGGCAGAGAAGCCATTATTTGGTGGTGGCACATTCTACAGAGGAGCAGAGGAACACGAGGCAGAAAGACCTTGGGCTTTAGGTGGCGTTCACGGATAGGCAGACTCGGAAAACCAACGGGAGTGATTCCACCAGATTCCCCACTGCAGCAGTATGGAGACGGGGGCGGTCCAGTGAAGGATACCGGTCACTCAGCGAGGTGGACTCGCCTTGTGAAGGTGGGGTTGAGAAGTAATTGGCTGAGTTGAATAGACATAGGGTTTAAAATGGAGATGGATAGGTAGGTAGATAAATAGATAGATAGATAGATAGATATTAGATAGATAGATGATAGATAGATAGATAGATAGATAGATGGATAGATAGATAGATAATAGATAGATAGATAGATAGATAGATGATAGATAGATAGATGATAGATGATAGATAGATGATAGATAAGATAGGCAGATAGATGATAGATAGATGATAGATAGATGATAGATAGATAGATAGATAGATAGATAGACAAGATAGACAAATATTCCTCCCCAAAGAGGAGGAGGAGAAAAGCAGACAGATGCACAGCCCTCAGAGTGAGGCTGTAGCATTTATAGCAGGGAGGACTGCCGGAAGGACCGGCCTGAGGAAAAGGAGAAACTAGGGCTTTGGTTTGAGACAGAAGGAGATAGGAAATTCGTCCAGATTCAGAGAAATTGAAAACTAGACACAGAGAAAAAAACATATTTTCAAATGTTTGAATTTCACAAAACACAACCCCAGATGATTTGTTAGTAAGAATGTGGCACAGGGCAGGGGCATTCCGATGAGAACAGGGCAAACTGGAGGCTGGAACCTGCACATACGTCTCACCGTCGTGGTCCATACTTGGCTCAGCCCTAGGGGACAGAAGACTAGATTTGCTTCTGTGTGCTGAGCGTGTAAGAAAATATTTGACTTGGCAAAAAGGCTTCTCTTCCTTTAAAAAATGGAGTTCATATATATCACAGTGTTGACATCTGGCTCACTTTAAAATATGACTCAAACTCTGCTTTCTAATAGAATTATTTTATATATATATAAATTTATGGATAAACATGTATAATCATATATGTATGTGTGTAGATGGTTTACTTCAGTATCCCCAAAGATTAAGTTTAGCTAATATCTTACAAAGGCAATGGTGTATTTAAAGATTTTTATCCTATGGATTTCTCGGTCACTGTAAGAAAACATCTTATTCCCCCACCCCGTAAAGGCCTTTCTCCATATCTACAGCCCTCATATTTTCCAAGGGTTTGAGGCCACTACAATTTACTTTTCTCTTTTCAACAAATGTAGATGTTGAAAGCTGAAACTATAATGAGAAATAATGTAGTTGGATAAAAGCCGGGAGGATTAATGGTGTTGTAAAAGGTCACCCTGAAAGAAAAATTAATGTGGTAGGCCATTAATAAACCATGGAAAACTGTGGACCAAAAGATAACTTTGAGTTATCCTTAATGACACTCAGCTTTTTGCTCCATATCTATTAGCTACACATACAGAAAGTGACTTTTTGAGGCTGGTGGCCACTATGCCCTAATGAGTGTGTTCTACAAGAACGCTCTTGATTGGCAGACACGTGTTCACAGAAAACAGAGCTTCAGCACAAACAGCCCCAAAGAACACCGGATCATTTGAGACTTTCTGGGCAGACGTCAATGTGTCTGCACAGGCCCTTTTTACCCATGTTTGACATATATTTATCTACATAAACATTCTTCAAGTATGTTTTTTTTAATCCATTTCTTCATTGTATCTACTCTAAAACTGTAGGCCCTTAGCTAGAGCAGACACCCATGCCATCTAGTCCAGAATTTCTACTTTGTAGGGACCCGAGGGAGGTAGATGCCTGTGCAGGCATCCAGAGTAAATGCTTCGGGGACATAAACAGGCATGTGCCTCGAATTTCATTTGTGTTTCAGTGACAAGAAGCCAACCCAAGGTCTCCCAGATGCAAAGCCTGTGCTTCATGACTGAGGATCACCCTGAGACCCTCTGATTTTATTTTAATGAAATACATGTGTGGTAACTGTCTTAGTTAGGGTTTCCATTGCTGTGGAGAGACACCGTGAGCACAGCCATTTTATAAGGAAAACGTGTCACGGGGAGCTTGCTCACAGTTCAGAGGTTATTGCCATAGAGGGAAGTACGGCAGCCCGGAGGCAGACATGGTGCTAGAGGAGCTGAGGACCCTACATCTCAATGCACAGGCAACAGGAAGTGGTCTGTCTCACTGGGTGTGGCTTGAGCATGTATGAGACCCCCAAAGCCCACCTCCACAGTGACACACTTCCTCCAACAAGGCCATGCCCCCTAAAAGTGCCAGTCCCTGTGAGGGCCATTTTCTTTCAGGCCACCACAGTAACCTAGCAGTTAATTTGTCTGTACTTACGTCCTTAGGGAGCCCAGCGGTCTGTCTGTCCCTACCTCCATAGGGCAGCCCCTGAGGCCCCTGAGTGAGCATTCTTTCTGGCTGCATGTTACCTCTCTGGCTGGATAAGTTGTCTTACTGGTTTCTCTTTCCTCTCACCCACGAAAGTGAATGCTAGATACCTTCTGTATGGGTCGATGCAAGCGTGGGCACGTAAGGGCACTTACGGCTAAGCCTGGCACCTGAGTTCAAATCCGAGGATGAACATGGTGGAATGAGAGACGTGACTTAAGCAAATTGTCATCTGACCTCTACACACACACACACACACACACACACACACACACACGAACAAAAGAAAGAAGGAAAAAGAAAGGGAGAGAGAAAAAGAAAAGAGAAAACGAAGAAAAGAAGAACCCTAAAACATATTCACAAAACACCTTCTCTAGGGCATACATTTTTAAACCACGGGGAGCAGCAGAAGCAACATGTACCCGGATTTCTGAGCTCGGATAATTTGGTTTCATGTTAGAGCAATGATACTCTCACCTTAGAAACCCTCCCAGGCCCAAGAAAACTCAAACCACTCAGGTCGTTCTTGATAGGCACAGACTGACCTAATCAATGTAAAAGGGATTATGTTCAAGAGCACCGATCGCCTTATCAGCATAGCCCAGGCTGGCCTCAGACCCTGGAGTATCACCTTCCAGCCTCCCTCCTAAGTCCTGGGATTACAGCCATGACCCACTCTGCCTGGATATGCCTTTCCATTTTTAATGAGAAACAAATGACAGGAAGGGTACGCTGAGACAAACTGCTCGCTGAGATCAGCGACTAAGTGGGAGAATATTATAATTTGCAGAAAGCCGCTGTTTCACCGGGACGTGAACAGTGTCACTCTGCCACATCGTGAAATAATTCACAGTTGCATGGCATGTCATAATTTATACGCTACTGTCCTGTTTACGATTTAATTCTGACAGTCTCAGATGAAGAAATGGGCACTGTGTGTTCGGATGCTGGTATTTGATAACCGCACAAATGGACAGAAAATTTTGTGGAAAAATCATGAGAAACTCCAACTTTTCTTCAGAGCTAGAATGTTCTGAAGGATCACTGAGATGATCCAGTGGGTAACAAGGATTTCCCTATGAGCCTCAAGACCTGAGTTCAAGGCCTGGGACCCACATGGTAAAAGGGGAGAAATGGCTCCCATAGGTTAACTTCATATCCCACCCATGTGCCATGAGGGTCAAACGTGTATGTGTGTATAGACAGTTACATATACATACACACACACGCTAAACAAGTGTCACCTGAATAAATCAAAAATATTTTACCCAAGGTACATATAGTAAGAAAGAATTTGTCTTGGTGTCACTTGCTAGCTCCGTGGACTTTTGGCAGTTCTGTGTCGTGCAATGAAGTTACCCATTGAAATGAACTTGGACTTACGTAAAGGCAGGCACTCACAGAAATATGTGCACATTCCTTCAAAATAGAACAAAAAGTCACAGTAAAAACACGGGCACTTGGGGGTGGAGAGATGGCACAGTGGTTAAGAGCATTTGCTGCTCTTGCAGAGGACCAGATTTCTGCCCCCAGCGCCCACATCAGAAGACTCACGCAAGCCTGTAAGTGCAGCTCTAGGGGAGCCAATGCCCTCTTTTGTCTTCTGAGGACACTGCACTCATGTATGTGCACATGACCAGGCACACGTGTGTGCGTGCAGACACACACACACATGCACACACACAGAGACACACAGAGAGACAGACAGACAGACAGACAGACAGACACACACACACACAGAAACAGAGAGAAAATTAAAAGTAGAAGAGAATATTCTGAACTGCCCCTGAGTCGGTCGTGAACTGACCAGCCAAGACAACATGTAAGGAACGCACCGGCCTGGGTGACAAGGCAAGCATTCACAAGGCATCAAAGGAGCAGATAAGCAGCCTGCGCAGAACTCGCCTGGAGCAGGTCTGGTCTATGTCCTCACAGACAGAACAATGCCTGAATAAATTCCCAAACACAGCAGAGAGGGAGAGCACTTCAGCAGATGAGGGACTTACGAGACAGGAACCAGGAAAGTCTTGGGACTGGGTGACCTCCCTTTGAAACTCACGTAGGAACTTTCGAGAGACAGACACAAGGAGCATGGAACAATCAAACATCTGACAACCGAAGAAGCTTTTAGGCCCCGTTAAAGCTCTTGGCACTTATCGCAGAACGACGATTTGGGGGAATCATCAAAGGCTTTGGAAAGATATCATGTGTCCAGGCACGGCTGAAGGTTGGCATTACCACTGGGAGAGTCTCAAGGCACACACCCATAGCCAAAGCTCGGAAGACAGTTGGCGTTACTTCAGCATGTCCCACGGTCACAAGCCGTGACGTCATCAGGTCATGGAATGCTGCCCTAAGCACGAGGGCACCAAGAGATGGGCTTTGAAACACAGGCTTTTACATCCAAATAGTTGGTCTGGATGCAGAGTAAAGGCAGACCTTCACATAACTGTGAAGATAACCAAACAGTAAAGACGGGATTAGCTTAAAGGAAGGATGGGGTGACTTCAGGGACAACAGGGACCACAGGGTGGGGGAAGGCAATGTAAGAGCTGAGGAATGAGTGGACAGCAATGAGACTTGACTGTCTATTATCCAAGGAGGGTAAAGAATCTAATCTTAGATAACATCCAAGTGACAGGGTAGGCAGCTGGGAAGTTTGTGGGATCGAGGAAGGGCAGCCTGAGGCAGGAGGAGGATAATGAGTTCTGGGGTACACAGGCTGCCTTTTGGGCCTCCTAGGGCACACAGGTAGAGAGCCTCGTGGGAAGATCCCTGAGCACTCACTAGGGTACACAGCTGACAACAGTTGCTTGTTCACATTTGTTTTTCTATGTGCATGTGGATGTGGATACGGGATAATCTCTCAGTTCTAAGAGAAACAATTAAGACGCTAGATGTTGGGCTAGGGAAATAGTTCCATCAGTAGCTACTGACTTGTAAGCATGAAGAACATACTCAATTCCTGCAGCCCACTTAGCAGACTTGGCCTTGCAACATGATACAGCGGAAGGCCAGGTCTCCAAATTTAAGGTAGACAATCCCTGAAGTTGAGTTCTGGCTTCCACATGCATGTTCACCTAGGCATATTCCTGTACATATACATGCAGAAACACACACACACACACACACACACACACACACCAGACAGAGAGAGAGAGACAGACAGACAGAAAGACAGACAGACAGAGAAGTGGGGAGAGAGAGGGTAACAGAGAAAGAGAGAAGGGAGGGAGGAAATTGTCAGTGTTTTTAGCATATGAAAGAAAAACTAATGGGAATTGAACAAGGTTTTAGACTCAACTTCGTTTTTGCATTAGTTATCTCCTTTAAGATATTAACTAGAAGTCATACTGTCTGTAGCCTTCCAACGTTTCCCCTTGGAGTTTGTTAAACTTCTATACAGGCGTAGATCCTGGCTAGAGATGTAATTGCTAAGTCTGTAGACAAAGAAGAAACAAACAAAGAAAACAACAACGAACAGCAACAACAAAAAGCAGACAGCCACTTACCAAACGGCCATTTTGGGTGTGTCATGTTGACCTCTAGCAGACAGTCTTGCAATTGATTGAAGTTCTGTTTACTTGTTTAGCACTGGGGATCAAACCCAGGGCCCTGTGTGACAGGCAAGCCCTCTTCTCCTGAATAACAGCCCACGCCCACACACACGTCCGTGCCAACCATGAAATGCCATACCGTCACAGTTTTCACGATGATGACCACCACAAGAGTGCCAAGCGGATTCAGAGAGGGCACACGGAGAAGCGGTTATGGGGATGAAGCGCCTCCTCGCGGGCCAAGTGCCCGTCCCTTCCTCGCGCCTGGCTTTACCTAGTCTCTCATTGGCGCTGCTTTGGTTTCACAGCTGAGAAAAAATGGAAGCCAGGGAGATCGTTTCAATTTGTCAACTCTCACACCTCCCATAAATAGAAAGCCAGATCCACCGGAATCCAGTCCGCTGATTCCACTCCCGTTGCCAGGCCATGGTGTAAACAGAGTGACGGTGAACTGTCATGGGACATTGGTTACGTCTGCAGACTGCGTGGACTCGGCTGATCGGGACACCCTTTTCTAAAGTTCTAAAGCAATGAAGCAGTTGAGAGAAAAGTGACAACTGGAGGGGCTGCTGCGTGACCAAGCTGAGGCTTTGTGGCCTGTCTGATACAGGTCGCAGTTGGTTTTCCTTAGTGACTGGGAAACTGAACCAGAATTTAAAGAGCAGTTGAAGAAACTTTCTGAGGCAAAAGTACGGAGGCGAAGAGGAAATGGTGGCAGGACGAGGAGCACACATTCTGACCATGGAAGTGAGGAGAGTCCACACTGTCAGGGTATCCAGGAGGCTCAATCTGCAGGCAAGGGGAAGCATCTCAGAGAACACAGGCAGCAGCAGAGACATGTTTGTTCCAGGCAGCCAGTGAAGGGAGAACAGAAAAGGGCACGCGCAGTAACTGCCTTGAGAAGCTGGGTTTCCAAAGGGAGAAAGCCTAAAGAATGAAGTTTGAGGAGAAACTTTTTTTGCTTGTTTGAAGGGAGGAGATAACCTCACACGCTGAGAGCTGGTTTAAATATAAGAAACTTAAATGGGGAGCAAAGAAAGAAAAATCTAGAACTTGAGTCTAGGGCATTTCTGATGACTAGAAAGAAGGCTGCCATTTTCAGTGAGGCAGGGATGGAAATGTAGTTAGAAGGGCAGGAGAGGGGGCGAGGGCAGAAAGGCTGGCACCACAGCCAACCATTCTTTCTAGAGCCAGAGACAAGGATGTGTATTGATATGGGGAGCCAGCAGGGGAAGGAAGACATTAGCTGGATATGACAAGATGAAATCATACAGACACAGTGAACACAGCCATGCTGTGGTTGAACTCGGTATCATATAAATGGCTTTAAGATTTAGCAGGGCAGATACCAATTTTAGAATCCAACACAGCTTTACCACCGAAACACACGGGTCTCTAAAAGCATGTTTACTTTAGAGCCAGCGCCTGTTTGAGCCTGAACCCACATTCGGCAGAGTCAAAGTGGCCTCTGTTGCCGGCAGTTTCCAGTTAATCACCCCCATCAGCCTTTACACCCCCCTTGCATCCATATTAACTGTTTCTCCTACACAGTCCTATCTTGGCAGTCTGTAAAAAGCTTAAAGAACTCATGGTTTTATTCAACACCATGTGCTAAACCGTCTCAAATATATTTGTGTTCTGGAGAAGCTAAACAGACCATAGAGAGACTAAATAGAGTATAAAAGACACACATTGCCAGGTTGAGCAGAGACAGGGGTTAGGGGCCAGGACAAGCCGGCTGGTCCTCTCGGGATCTGCCTAAACAAACACGCCCAAGCTTATCACAGAAGGCTGGATTCCCACCCTGAGTTAGAGAATACACTGGGGAATAACACTGAGAAGATTGTTCAGGATGCTGAGGGTAGCGGCACAGTAAGCAGGTCCATCCTCGGCAACAGATGATCAATCCCTTTAAATAGTCCTTGGTCTAGACAGTTGTTCCCAGTACAGACTGTGGGTACCTGAAGCAACGTTTAGTTGTCTGGATCAATACCAGTGATTACTTCTGAAAAGCAAAGTTATCACTCTCAAGATCCCCGCTCTGCTTGGCCTCATCGGAAACACACAGGGACCTGAGAAGATGCTGGGACCAGGACTGGTCTGTGATGAGGAAAGCCAGGGACCACCGAGGAGCCTTCCTCCCTCTGTCAAACTCCCATCCATCTCTCGGTAGAATTTTTGAGCAGCAAGGAACTATTTGATGCGTTTTGGCAATCGGCGGGTCAGACAGAAGAGCTAAGCAATGAGGGTGTGTGTAAGCTGACATGATTAGACAAGGCTCTTTAGTACCAGAACATTCATAATGACACAGAGAAAGAGTATTAATAACACTCTCGTAGCACGGCAGCTAGCCATTTTATATTTCCTTTCTTTAATCTTAGTGTTTTTCAACAAATCGTGGGATTTAATAGCGTGTTTTGGCAGATTAGAGGATTTATGGCCCAGATGTTTTTTGTTCTAAAAATGGATTAGGGTGTAAAGTTTGCTGGAATTCGTGGAACATGTTGAGGCAAGCCGGTCATTTTCTGTGTGATTAGTGCCTGCCTTCTGTCTCATAGTCCTCCATCTGTCACAGCTCGCCAATGGATCTGCTTAGATTTAGCCTCATGTCACAAACAAGTCCCTTTTCTGGGCAATTTCATATTACAGATCCATCCCATGCCATTTTATGCCCCAGTTAAAAGATAGAGATAGAGATAGATAGATAGATAGATAGAGAGAGAGAGAGAGAGAGAGAGAGAGAGAGTGCAACAGAATATTAGCCATCCTTTAAATATTTGCAAATGCAGTGGTTTTTTTCCCCCTCTCCATGCTCTACCCTAAAATAATGCAACTCTGTACAAGAGTGCGGAGCAAATAAATAAATAAAGCATGACGGGTGAGTTGAAATCAGTTTAAAATCCCTTAGCTTCCTTCCTCACTACCCTTCAAAACTATTTCCGTGGGCTCTCTCTAAGCCTGAGGTGGGGGTTTCAGATCGGAGCTGCTCACTTGACTGTCTTATTGAGAGCGAGTGAAGAAATTCTAGCGTTAGCAGTGCTCACGATGTCTTACCAGTTGCAGGCTCCCAGTGACATTCTGTGCTTGAGGTCTGGTCTCACGGCTCTTAGAAGTTCCGATGCACAGCAAACCACTGCCACCTGTGGTTCATTTCCACAGCGAGTGAATGGGTGGTGGAAGGGGGGCGGCGTTTCTTCCAGTCAGCTAATAAAGATGTATTCCATTTGTCTGTGACAAGCCTGACTGTACTAGCCATAAACTCTGACCTGACTCTTCTGATATCTGAGAGACTTGGTAGTCATGGTGATTCCCAGGGCACAGATCTACGGTAGAATGTACATGACCTCTGCATGGGGGTAAAATAAAGCCATATATTCAAGCTTTGAAAGACCCAGTGCTTAATGCTTAAGACCATGTACTATTCTAGAAGAGGACCCCAGTTTGGTTCCCAGTAGCCATGTTAAGCGGTTCACAGACACGTGTGACTCCAGCTTCAGGGAATCTGCGAATCTCTTCTGGCCTCTGTGGACGCTGCACTCACATAGATACGCACACATACAGACACACAGAGACACACACAAGTGCACGCATGCAAGTTCAAAACCAATTCAGTCACTCAGGCATTGACCTAAAAACCTAGGCACAATTTTATTTTAAATTTGAATTTAGAAGTAACTAGTCATGGTGTAAGCCTACTTTTTCCCCCCATGGGTATTTGGCAGTGTTTTCAGATATGACCGTGTGAATCAGTCACCCCTGATTGCGTGCTCACTCATTGATTACAGATAAGTTCTATGAAGACATTAGACTGTGCCAGATCCTAGCCACCACCCCACTTCCCCAAAGAAGTAACAGCCATGGCCAAAGTCAGCCAGTCCCTCTTCCATGCATTTTGTACATCTGTTGTGTCTCATTTCCTCAGGTTATTTAAATGACCATGATGCTGTCACCAAGGCAATCCAAGAAGCTCGCCAGATGAAGGAGCAACTCAGGCGGGAGCAGCAGGCGCTGGACGGGAAGGTGGCCATAGTGAATAGCATAGGTCTCAACAACTGCCGGACAGAAAAGGTTAGTGCAGGGAGCGCCTTCCTCTCCGGGAGTGCCCTGAGCACAGGGATGCTCTCCTCCTCCCATCCCTCTCCTGACTGTCTTCAGAATGAGGGCCCCTCCCTGCTGCTTCCCATCAGCAAGGAGATCCGGAGCCCATCCAAATCCAAACAGTCTAGCCACGGGAGTGTTACACTGTTGCACCCCCAGACCCTACAGGGGGATGAACACTGCCCTTTTGCTGCCAGTGTGTCATGAAACAAAGTGGCATCTGCAGTGCTGTGTCTGAGGGAAAGTCTTGCCTTCCAGAGATACTTAGCTTGTATGTGGGGATCAGCTGGATTGGAAAACACGGAATCTTCTTTAGTCGGCCTAAGCTTGCATGATACCCTGGCTCCTGAGCCTGTCGTGATGCTGCTACTGTCAAGTGTCAGGGACTACAGGATTGGAACGTTTGACTTTCTCATGACACAAAGTGTGTATTCTACTCAAAGGCAGCAGAGCTTCTTAACTAGTCAGAGACACGATGGCTTCATGCCTTTTTCTTTGCATGTAAGCTTTGTTTTACTTAGGGGGGAAAAATGTCACTATAGCATGCTTGGAGTGGTGCACTTCTTTAGGTAGTATGGAATGAAACTGTGGAATGGTGATTGACTCGTTATCGTCCTACTGATACTGTATGTAGGTAATGGGTGGGGACATGGCCAGCTATTTATCAATGGTTTACACACCCACCCTCCTGAGGGGCACCAAGTCTGGCAGAAACTTCTCCGAATGAGCAGCTTGCTCCAAATGTTAGCCCTCTAGTTTGCCATGGATTCTACAGAATTAGGTAGTTAAGTGCCCAGCGGATAGCAGGGGCGAACTTGGGGCATGACCCTCCGCAGCTGCTGCTCTCTTGGGTCCTCACGTGAGTAAATCTCCAGGATGGAGAAACCAGCCAGCCCACTTCTGCTCCCTCTCTGGAAGCAGCAGCAGCAAGACCAGGATGCCGTCCGGCAAGCCTGCAGCTTGTAGCCCAAAGTGAGACATTGGGACAGGAAGGGACAGCAGAAAGAAACATGGTGGCAGCCCTAAGAAGGAATGATAGCAAGCACGAAGGGATTTATGTTCAAATATTTAAACATTCTTGAAAGGCGCTCCAGCAAGAAACCCTCTCCCCTGCTCCCTGCGTGGAAATGAGTTTAACACTTGGCCAGATGCTAACGCGAAGTGACGGGAGCCATTCCTCGCAAGCATAGCTAAATCGCCGCTGTTTGTTAAGAGCTCGGGATTCAGCTGTGGGTGCAGCAGATTGTTGCATTCCGTGAACATCTGTAACCCTCCCCCTTGTTTTTAATCCTCCAAAGCAGAGACAACTCTACCTATCCCCCCTTCCCGCCCCCGTTCCCCTCCCTTGTGCTGGCTGGGGATTGTCAAGTGACAACCGCCCAAATCCTTTTGGACAGGAAGCCTTCATCCCGAATTCTATATACTTGCAAAATAGGTCTTGCGGTTGGATCCGGGAGCCCATTAAAAGCACTTTGATGCGATGGAAATCCATCTTCATGAAGTTCCCGAAGCCCCTAAGCAGCAAGCTGTTTAGTTGTGGTTACAGATCAGTCATTCACATCGCAGGGCAATAATTGTGCTGACGGCTTGTAAGGCAACAGGAGTACATAAAATAATCCCGGGCCCTCCACCATGGCAATGGGAGTTAATCTTCTCTAATACAGATCAGCTGGTGCGCTCCTGCACGGCTTCAGTGACTCCACAGCCTTCTGTCTAAGTCACGGCCCTGCAGCCGCCTGCACTCCCTCTAGGCCAGGCGCATGCATGCCCGGGAGTCCTTGAGGCCACTTCTCATCCCACATCCATATCCATGAGCATTCTGCTCTGCCTCTTGTTTGAGTGGCAGGCACCGCCATTGCCTCTGCCGGGAAGCGTTCCTTCCTCTTTGGTACAGTTGCAGCATCGGTGTTTGAAAATCTACTTTTGAAGGGACTAACCTGCCAATTCCTGCTAAGGAGCAGAATCACGGCCCCTAACCTCAGGGTCCTTACTGATTGGCTTCAAATCTTCTTAATGTTTTTATCTCTTTAGAGTTACTAAATTCTGTAATTAGGCAAGTGTGTGTGTGTGTGTGTGTGTGTGTGTGTGTCTGTTTGAATGTGCACATGAGTACAGATGCCCACAAACAGAGCCCTGGAGCTGGAGTTAGAGGGAATTGTGGACCACACCCAAATGGGTGCTGGGACCCAAACTCAGGTTCTCTGAAATGTGAGCTCCTAACCACTGAACCATCTCTCAAATTCAGTCTTGAACTTGTATTTTTTTTTAATCTGTTTTGAAGTGGAGAAGGTATGAAAATGAAGCCTCTATCTAATGTGACAGTGTGACACATTCTTTCTGTAAAAGCGTGCAGCCCGAATGGGCTTCCCAGTGGCATAGCAGCACTGAAGGGGACCACTGCATTGCTGCAGGGACCATCATGCTCGCTGGCTGCCTTTTTCTGTCGGATACACCTTGATGTCCATTCTGCGCTGATCTACCCATGTCTCTGTGACCTGACGGGAGGCAATGAAAACCTCAAACTTGCATCTCTGCAAAAGTAATTATTCAACATTCACACCTACTGTGTGTTGCAGACAGTCCTGTGTGTTGGGGGATTGATTTTGAACAATAAAATATGAAACCTGCTGGCCATTTAGGTAAAATCTGTTGCATGGTTTTAGGTGTAAGTCCCAGGTTGCTTAGCACGTCCTGTCAATCATTTATCTGTGATGGCAAAGGTGCATACATGTGCTCCATGAGGAAATAGCATCACGTACCTTGGCCATCTTTCCCCAGTTCCTGCCCTTCTAGGTTTCACAACCACGCGACTGCATTCACGGTCAGGTCACAGGCAGGTTAGCGGTTAGCTTGAAGCTTTCCTCTGCAGCTCTCAGAGAGAGAGGCCTCAGTAGACTGAATGACCAAGTCCTTTCGCATCTCGCTAGCACTTTCTCATGCCATTTGAAATCCCCGAAGAATGCTATCTGCTACCTAAAGAGACCATCCTGTTGGAGAGATCGCTGAGTGGTTACTAGCATCTGCTGCTCTCAGAGAGGACCAGCATTGGTTCCCAGCACACATGTCAGGTGACAACAGGCGGGAACTCAAGCTCCAGCAGATTTATTCTTCTGACCTCTGAAAGCCACCTACACATATGCTGGCACACACAAACACATATACACACACATACACACACACATATACACACACATACACACACATACACACACACATACACACACATATACACACACACATACACACACACATATACACACAAATACACACACACACACATACATACAGTCTATGGTAAATAGGAGGACAGAAGTAAGATAGAAGGATGGTAGGGCAGGATACTGGGCACAGGGGACTGAAAAGGTCAAACTCTACCCTTGTGCTGTACACGGGTCCCCAGTGATGCAGGCAGATGGTCCCAAGATCCAGATAATTAAGGTCCTGTACTGGAGGTCTATTCCCTTGGCTGTACAAACCTTATGCGTGTTGACTTTTCGTCACATATGACGAGCATGCTTGTCCTAACTAGAAGGTCTCAATTCTACATAGCTGTCACTGACCAGCAAAAACAATTAGAGGCGTGAAAACGGGTGAGGGCAAATGTTCGCCGGGTGATGTATCCCGAAACTCATAATGAAAGTCATTTTTACCGAGACACATTTTAATTGAAGACTTCTAAAAGATTTTTCACTTCTTTACTTTTCTTGGAAGTGTTCCAGCATAGCCAAGAACTGTGTGTCAGGTTTCTTGGAAACTCTGGTACACAGTTATTTATAATTGTCATCTCTGGTTAATTATAGGCTGCCTGTGTATTCAAATAACGTTATCTTCTGTCACAGATCTCTGCTACAGGTGACGCTGTAGTGTACACCTTGGTGCTAGGGCTGGAAAAGGAGGCAGCTCAGGTAGGAAGACTCAGAAGTGTTTGAAGCCCTGCTTCCTTAGCCCAGACAGGGCAGACTCTTGACCACACAGGCAAGTGGATAGCAGGTCTGAGCTTGGCAGGTCCTAGTAGCCATCGTAGAGCCTGGTTTGGTGCTGTGCTGGTCCCGCCAGGCAGTGTGACAGCATCAGGACCCTGAGCGCGTGTCAGCAAGTAGAAGCTCACTAGAAAGCCCCCAGATCTTTTCTCTCCTCCCAAATGTGGTTTTCCTGGGAATAGTGAACCCCACGCTGTTGCGTCTGTTGGAACACGTTTCTCAAGAAACACGAGGAAATGTGAGTACAGGAACTTACACAAACAGTGTTTCACCACTGTCCAATGAGAGTGTTCAAAGGTGAGATTCAGTCATCGTTTTTTTTTTTTCTCAGCTCCATGATATTTGGGCCGAAATCTCTATGACTCTTGATTTTTTTTCCCTTTGGGTCACAAAATGATTGGTGTACCTACGATCAAACTGCTCAACATCCAGATGCTTCCGGGGAGGGGACCATTTTCTCTTTGTGAAGCTCTGTTCACATGGGCCTCCCTCTGCTAGCCAGCCTCAACAGCATCTCATTGGCTTGAACTGGGTCCCTATGAATTTAAGGAAATCCTCATAATCTGCTCGCAAACCCTTTTCTGTAAAGGAATTAGAGAATCTCTCTCTCTCTCTCTCTCTCTCTCTCTCTGAGGTCAAGTGACATTTTGAAATTAAAGATGGCCTTAGTAGAGGGAAAAAGAAGTGTCAAGTAGGTATTGAACAGCAAAAGGCACTAGTCAGCCCAGCTATTGCATAAAAATGGCATTGGAGTTCACAGATATCTACGAGCCTGAATTGTTCTTCATAACCACTACCCCTCCCTGCCCTTAGCTCTCTCAACGCTGCACATCCAGGGCCTACTACTCACCTGTGGCTCCCAGAAAATGATATAATATCAAAGCTTGGGCACAGGAAAACACTGCTTGATGACAGGCCAGAACCTATGACTGTGTTCACATACATGCTTTCCATACATGTTAAGAAGGATTCCTGTCCTGCTTTTCTCATGTAACGCGTGTAAAGTAAGGAAAAAGTTGAGAGTTTGTTTACCAGACATGGCCTACAGTCCCTGTACTAGCAACACTTCTACGTGCTGTGCATCCAACTATAACTGCAAATCACTGCTAGGGGATACCTCTGAAGCTCGAGAAAATCCCTCGGCGGCTTTCCATAGAGGGGTGAGTGCGGTGGTCAGTAGTGCGCTTGTTCTAAATCACAGTTCACACGAGAGCTGCAGGAGTCAAATTCATAAGAAGCCCTACCCCAGGAATGCACGGGGTAATATTTGCAAGCACATATTTTATCATGGTGGCACTCCGAATCTCTCCTCTCGGGAGCCTCACCCTCTTCCATCCCTTTAACAGAATATCAAACCTGAAACGACAGTGGCCAGTGTTGATTTAATGCAGATGTTTAGTAATGGGGAAAAAAGGTGGGTAGTTTGAGAGCATTATTTTCAAATGGCAGTGAGTGCATCCGATGGTACCCCAGTGATAATTCCCATCCATCATTCCTCACGGATGCGTTGCCAGTCATCTGATGGATGGGGTGGATGGTGTTAGCGCCTCAGAAACTGACACACACACTCCTTCCTGGAGATAAAAGGAAGGCCTGGGAGGATTCTGGAGCTAGGGCTTTCCTTTGAAATAGTGAGCGGGAAGGAACACACACCTATCTCCATTCCGTACATGATGCTTTCAATTAATGGTCTCTAGATGGCTATTGTAAATATTGGTGTGAGCGAAAATGAATCATAGAGGCCAATTTCGGACTGCATTTGTCAACTATCAGAGGATAAGCTTTGCAAAAGAGGTAGGCAGGGCAGGTAAGCCCTTTGGAGGAGGAAAGAGGGGAGTGTCTTCCAAGCCTGCATCTGTAAGTCAAATTAGCCACGTGCGCATGTGTGTGTGTGTGTGTGTGTGTGTGTGTGTGAAAGAGAGAGAGAGAGAGAGAGAGAGAGAGAGAGAAACACAAACACAGTGAGAGAATGAACCTAATCTTTTCAATCTTGTGATTAGAATTTGCCTAGGAACCAATTAAAATAATAGAACACAAGTGATTACTAATTTTCTTATATGAAAATAGATCTATATTACCTTAATCTTCACATTTGTATATAATCACTTAGTGATTTTAATTAAAAGACATATGAAGCCCGGGTGTGAATATTTACTCTTCTTTTATGATGGGAGTCTCTGCTCTCTGCAAATGTCTGTGGCATGGCTAGAGACCTGGAGTCTGGGCGTGACCATTAGAGAAACCAGTCCATGCTTCTGTGCAGGGCACCATCTAAACCTCAGGTTTCCTCTGCTTTTGTTTTAAATTTACAAAGCCTCTGATTCCCAGCCTCTTAGCCAGCAAACCCTTCTTATGGGACAAGAATGGGGAGGAGACCCTTCGGTGAATAATATCAGCACGGAACAGATAGTTTTCAAAAACTTGGACCGAAAAAAAAAAAAGAAAGAGAAAAAGAAAGAAAACAAACAAGCAAAAACACCAAGCAGGCAAATGGGTGTTATGTCATCCCTCATCTGTCACCCTATATGTCACCCTCTCCATAACTCCGGTGGACATTCTTGACAGGCAGGAGCCAGGTAGAGGGGACCGCTTCATCAGGACACTGAGTGCAGGCCATCTGGAGCTTTCTGTCCCGGGCGGTGTTCTTCTGTATCTTTTCTTTCTCTCTGTCTCCCTCTCTCTCTCGCCTGCTCTCCTTCCTGGGGGTATTTAATTGAAATACATGCCGAGTTTACAGCCGGCAAAGATCAGAGCTGTTCCTTCCAGCAGCGGTAAGTATGCATTAAACATTTTGATTTGTTTGAGTTTGAAGTTTGGTCCCTTTCTGCCGTTTGCTCCGTGGAGTTTGTGTGTATTTACAGCCCCTGCATTTAATGGCCACATGCCTTATTTTCACAGATGGCCAGCGGAAGACTTTTTCTTTCTCTGAGCAGAGCCTGCACTCAGTTTTGATACATTTGTCACGGTGCCACTACATGCAGCAAGTGCCCACGCTTGGTGGGGAGCAATTGTGGTGTGAGCTTTTTAAGGAGCTTTTTAAAGGTTTTTTTTTTCCAGTAAACTTTTTATGGTTTAATTTTCAAGCCTGGAAAAGCTGTGCATGTTTTCAAACAGAGAGTCTTGTGTTCTTTACATCATTCTGGAGAGAGAGGTCAGGGCAAAACGGCCCAAGAAAATGAGACTCCCAGGCTGTACCACCCTGGGTTTTCAGAGGTACTTTTCACCCTGTCATTGTAGTGATTGAAATCTGTCTCTTCATTTTTAGGGGATGAGCAGATGCTAATAACAGCATTCCTGGCATGCTGTTGTATGGAGAACATTCTAGATCTCTTAAGAGTCTATGAAGTAATGCATAGATTAAAAATAAAATATAATGAAATATAAACAGTGTCTGTACCAAGGTGATGGAGTTAGAAATCTGCCTATGTAGACTCCCTAAACTTTGAGTGAAGACTGGACTTTCTCGGTGCATCCAGAATGGCATCTTTCACAATCTAGTCTATCAAGAGCTGTCTCACAATCTAGTCTATCAAGAGCTGTCTCCCTTTTCCCATCCATCCCCCAATCCTCCTCAAAATTATATTCTTCCTTAGGCCAGATTCGCAGGAAGACAGAGATGAAACCGTCACCCCACCTATGTAGTAGATGCCATCACTACCATGACCTGTTAAAGATGATCTTACCGATATGAATTAGAAGTTTCAGGAAAACAGTCAAACTTTTGCGTTTCTTGCGAAAGATACCATGAGATCTTCACAGACACACATCTTCCCTCCCCTGCAAATGAGAAGTCCTTGCTCACACCCTGAGTCGCGGGGACGGCAATGGCTAGTGGCTACTGACTCGTATTTTGTGCCTTCACGTCTGCAGTGTCTCCACACACACTCTTTAAGAGAGAACACGACATTTGATAAGACTGGAGGGACTCGGGTGGTAGGTCAGTGCTTGGGCCTCCGTCCTTTGGCACTGAGCTTAGAATTCTTTCCATTGAACCACAAAGACCTTTAGAAAAGTACCCAGAACCTGTGTGCTCGGCTCATGCCCCTGAGCAGGGCATAGGTATATCTCAGCATAGTTTCTTAAAGCTTAGATCATAAAAATCTCATGCAATAAGTCAGCATCTCCACAATTAGTACAGTTCTCCCAACCCTTCTTTGTTTCTCCTGACTCTTTTCTCCCTATGCCAGCCTCCCTCCCCCCCCAGGGAATGAGAGCCATAAAACCAGTAAGAATATCCCCAATCTTATTTACATTGCATTTCCAGCAGTTCTGATAAAATACGGAGCGAAGTTTTCGCTGTTCATTAAAATGGGATTTTAAGTGTATACTCCAATCTTCCTTTCCCTGTCTCTTCACCTAAAACTACCATGGATAATTGAAAAGTGAGCTATAACCATGGTGGACCTGTTTCTATTCATCAGATGCAGTGTTTCTGCACCAGCACCATGACTCTATAAAACAGTCTAATTCAATTTGTCCAGCTGAAGGAAGTGCTGGCTACTCAGGTCACATTTGTAAGAATGCTGACAGTTTCATAGCTTTTATCCATGCCGAGGGAAAATTAAAGAGGAAAAATCCGGTATGTTTCTGTACCCTGGTGACTGAGACAGCCATTGTTTATAGAACAATTATCACTGCACAGCATTCTAGTTCTATACGTGCATCTGTGCACCTCCAATACACACCAACTAGATGTCCTATATAGATTATGAATTCTATTATTTTTCTCTGTTGGCCACCTGTACGTCTCCCGTTAACCCTTGTGGGTAGATGTAGTGAACACCACAAAGATGCCTGCAGGGATGTAAAGGAACAGTCTTCTTAGACGTCAGCAGTATCCTGACTGGCTGTGTCCACAGACACTTAAAGTCTTGGGTCTTAGTTTCTCCTCTGACGGCCTTCTCTCTCTCTCATACACCCCATGGCCTAGGGAATGATATGTGAGCAATGCTGGGTTTTGAGTTCCTTTGCAGCTTCCTTGTGAATCCTTTATTCTTGACACATTCCTCAGAGTGACTTTTCTGTTAGTGGCACACTCCGTCTATGATGGTACTGCCCTCTCTCTGGCAGTGACACACTCCCTACCATGGTACTGTCCTCTCTCTGGCAGTGACACACTCCCTACCATGGTACTGCCTTCTCTCTGGCAGTGACACACTCCGGATACCATGGTACTGTCTTCTCTCTGGCAGTGACACACTCCGGCTACCATGTTGTGTCCCCCTCTCTGGCCGTGAGCTTTGTGTCAAAGAACAAATTCATCTTGTTAGATTTGAACACTCAACTGTGTCCTTTATGAGCTGCCTACGTCAGTAAGTGTCCTCTCAGAATAGATCTGAGTAACCACTATTGGTTTGGCGTGTGACCTATTCCTATATGACTATAGAACTTACAAACTATGTCTTCATCCGACATTTCCATCTGTATGGAGTAGCTACCTATAAGGCTGAAATGTATTACTGAGTGGCTCTTGAGAAATTATGGACAGATAAAGTCACATTGTTTACATTTGTTCAAAGTATTTTATGTCTGTCACATGGAGTTCAGTCAGGTTGGGGAAAAAAAAGTATAGGCTTTCTGGACTCAAAGACAACAAAATAGCCTCAACTCAACCAGCCACAAGACCATGGATGCCTCCTGGGCATCTCTGAGGGGCACGTAGTTACATGGCCAACACTGAGACACCTCGAAGGGATGTAACATCTCAGTCCCATTCACTGGGCACTGCTCCATTCATTCGGTGACTTCATTCCATGGTTCTGTATCTTTCACCTGATAATCGATAACCTTTGGTCAGTGTTCTACTGGTCCTGTATAGTAAACTCTCTGTGCCTCACCGGGCACACGTCTCAGTTCTCCTGGAGCACAAAGCCTCCTAAGGGATTTAAGGCAACCATTGTTATCTTCTTACCTATCTTAAGCTTTTTTGGGGCCTTCACATATTCTCAGTCACAACAAGCAGGATGTTGATAGAGTGATCCAAGCCTGTACTAAGTTCAAGCCATCACCACCATCAACCTTGGCTTTCCTCCTCTATTGCAGTTCTGACAGGAATACACGAGGAAGGCACCATAACATTTCTCTCAGCCCATACAGTCTAGCTTCACGCCATCACCACACTGTCTACCCACCGCCATTAGCTCAAATCCACAGTGATCACTACTGAAACATGCGTCACGTGTGTTGGTATAGTTCCCAAAAGTCCTTTCTTCATGAAAATCAGAATGAGTTGGTTCACATAAGCTTTTGAATACCCTTCCTTCACAAACCTTTCAAATATGTCTCCCCTTTTATAATTATTTTTTAAATTATTAATAGGGAGTCATCAGTTGTCAACACAAATCACTGTATAATTTTTATTGCTAAGCTGAGCGTAGAAACTGCCATAGGCACTGTGAGTTTCTCTGATCTTCCCAAAGACCTTCAGCCCCATGTCACTTTGCAAGGAAGCATGTCTTCCCAGTGGGTTCTATTCTAAACACGATACCAAGTAAAACTGGGCACCTGACTTTAGGGGATAATTACACTTCAAGAAACACGTCACGAAGTTAGCTACCAGATTTCAAACCAGGAGATCATACGTGCAACAAAAATCAAGCCTGAATTAAATTTGGGGGGTGGAGGGGCAGAAACTAAGGCTGATTGTTTCTCTGACGCAGTTCCGACCTCTGGATTGGCAGACCCGTCCATCTCTGTGGCTCTCTCATTCCTCAAGGGTCTCAGCGTCTAGGGCATGCAGAGTTTCCATGTATAATCTAACAAAGACAGAAGCCTTTCACAAATGTTACCATGTCCTATAAAATCTATCTGTTGTAGTTGGAAGAGTTTTGTTTCTTAGTGTGTGTGTTGTGTGTGTATATGTGTGTGTGTGTGTGTGTTTCTATGTAATTTATACCTAATTTACAAGAAAGCCTTTTCTCTCACTTGCACCGTTAGTTGATGTGGGTGGATGGTTATTTTATCATGCTCAGAGCTATCAATAAGCAAGAGTGAAGCTGCGGGGCTGAGGGGGTGGACATCCATGTCCAATCTTTTATTTCAGCAGATGAAAACATCCCCGGCTGATAAATCATGACAACATTATGAATAACCTTCCGATGTCTCGGGTGGGCTGTGAAGTTCACATAACCGGATGGGAGGGTTAAAATCTTTTCTCTTTCTTTTCTTTTCGTTACTCCCTCATTCTCCGTGTCATTATTATAGTAGGAGACCGTAAAGAAAGGGGGACTAAACGCTGCAGCCAGAGGGCTTTAGCTGCTACCAAGTCACCATTTGACAGCCACACTCTGTTTTGTCATTACATGCATCTGCCTTTTACGAGTTTTAGAGCTCGGGAGCTTTATTTCAGAGATGTCCATTATGGCAGCCGATCCACAGCCTATCTCACCCCTTGGGTCCGTCTGTGTGCTGGTGGGGAGCGAGGCTCACTGCCCATCTGAATCCCAGTCTCCGAGAGGGATAGGGGAACTGTCTCTCCATGCACTGTTTAATTTAAGAGCAGAGAAATAAAGCAAAGACTCTCGCTTCGCTTGGGCACAGCTTGTGCATGCTTCTGCCTTGACTGCACTATGAAAGAGCAACAAAGATGGCCGCTATCCCCTGTGTTTCTCTGTGTGATGAGATTCAACAAAGATGGCCGCTGTCCCCTGTGTTTTCTCTGTGTGATGAGATTCAACAAAGATGGCCGCTGTCCCTTGTTTGCTGTGGAGTTTCAGTTGTTCTGTGTAGCGTGATGTCATAGTAATGGAAGGAAATTTCTGACTTTTAGATAGGCAAAGACATTAATTGATCCCTTCCTAAGTATGAAAGGGAAAAGGTTGAAAAATAAACATTGAATACATTGATATATAAAGACAAGGAGGGAGGGAGGTCAATGATTTTGAAAACAACTCAAATCTTAATTTCATCATACGTATTTCCTGTCTTTACCACAGGGAGCTGAGGCCCATAACCATTCCTGTGACCCCTACATGTTTGACACTGTCTTTTTTTCCTTGGTCTTTACTTTTCCCCATGAAGTTTTCTTTTTGAATATCAACAATGTAAATTTCTTCAATGTTTGCCAGGTGATGAGAATCTGTCTCACATTTAAATCAAATTTCAAAATTAGGGTTCTGAGACTCAGATGTCTTACGTGATTTACTTAAACATATCCTCATCTTAGATGTGCCCCTTTCTCTGTTAATCCCTGTTGCCTTTTCCGGTCCAGTAGAAAGTGTAGGTATGTTTCGGCTGTCCTGTTGGGTCCCCACACTGTTGTCAGTGCTCTTTCCTATTGTGGTAGTCAGTAGATCAGCTGGAGAGCCAAAGACCAGCTGCCGCGTCACAAGTGAACATGAAGACGTCCACACATGGGCCCCCAGAGCCACCGGGGCTAGATGGATGGCTTTCTTTTACTCCGCTGGTGTTTTGGGATCCCAGTGTAGTTCCACTGGCCTGGAACGTCCTATGCTGCCCAGGCTGTCCTTAGACCTGCAACAGCTCCCTCCACCTCCCAAGTGCCAGGATCACAGGGGTTCATCTTGTTCTTCTTCCGGCTGGGCACGATCATCTGACCATCATTCGGGACAATATAAGATCAGAAAAGATTTCACAGGATCTTAACTGCCTTATAATATCTCCCCTTGGTCTTAGCAAACCTTCGACTTATATGAGACTAGGTTAGCCAAATAGGACTCTACTTCCAAAGGAGATGTGGTTGCTGCCCAATTGCTCATTGTTAATCAGCAGAGGGGCAGATGGGACATTTTATTTGGCTCATACGTATATGTGCACCAAGGTTGTGTTCTGACTGCTTTGTGAGGGTTATTTTCATCTCCTCTGCGATGATCCTGGTAGGAAAGACCTTTTGTCAGTATTTTTAAAGGTTGCTACACCTCTGCTGCTGCTCTTTCTCACTAGATGAAGGTAAAGATCAGCATCTGAATAGTAACAAGAGAAACACGGGAAAGCCTACCTACTACCTGCCATTGCTGGCATTGGTGCTTTAAAAACCTGCTCATAAAATTGAGGTATGCTGTGGCAAATTCCATACAAACTACCATTGCTATGACTTTATTAACCGGATCCCAATGGAAACAAGTTGGGAAGTTATGAAGGTGGTGGAAAATTATGACCTTTGTCCATCAACATTTCCTTGTTTCCCGACAGCACACAAGCCCTTCCTCTGTAACTCTGGATCCCTCAGCTCGCACTGTGTGTCCCAAGAGCGCCTCACACTCACAGCAATCCTTCTGCCTCAGCCTCCCAAGTCCTGAAATGACCAGCCCTGTGCCCCCACACCCTGCTCCCACTTGTGTTTATCTCCATATTGTACTGAAGTTGATGCTACTTTGGCAAGATTTAACTCTGACGACTGTGAGAGTCACACTATTCTTATTCCCATCCATATTCGAAAGAGGATTCTGTAAAAGCAAATATTGCAACTAAAGGGTATAATCTCAAACAATTGAGTCTTAGAAATGAAAGCACCCATATCAGTCCCTTTAGAGCAGTGGTTCTCGGCCTTCCTAAACACTGTGACCCTTTAATACAGTTCCTCATGTTGTGGTGACCTCCAACCATAAAATTATTTTCATTGCTACTTTATATCTGTACTTTTGCTACTGTTATGAATCATAAATGTGAATATCTGCTTTCTGATGGGTGTTGTCTGGGTTTCTGTCCTGCCCAGTTCCCCAGCCATTTAGTCCCAAAAGAAATCACACAAAGGTCTACATTAATCATAAACTAATTGGCCCATTAACTCAGGCTTCTTATTAACTCTTATAACTTATATAGCCCATTATTAGCCCATTATTCTTATCTGTGTTAGCCTCATGGCTCAGTACCTTTTTCAGAGGGGCAGTTATATCTTCCTTCTCCTGTGGCTGGGCAGGATTGCAGAAAGAGCTTCCTTCTTCCCAGAATTCTCCTATTCTCATTGACCTGCCTCTACTTCCTGTCTGGCTGTCCCACCTATACTTCCTACCTGGCTACTGGCCAATCAGCATTGATTTAAAACATAATTGACAGAATATAGATAATTGTCCCATACCATATAGGCTTAGGTGGTCCCTGTGAAAAGTTCAATGGACCTCCAGAGGGTCAGGGATACACAAGCTGAGAACCACTGCAGTAGAGGCTGGATGGTAGGCATGTGGGAGATTGAAAGGAAGACCTTAGGAGGGCGGTTTCACATCACCAGTGTTTACGTCATTTCTCTGGTTCTTTCTCCTACTACTCCTGAACAGCTTGACCCTAACTCCTTTAGCGGTGGAAACTGATTTTAAATCCAACTCATTCTTTTGCTGACTTACATATTATCTGCACTTACTTCTTTCGCTTCCTGTATAAATGCGTGTGTACCTGGGCTCCTGAGAATTGTATATAAAATTTATAGTATGGAATTCCAAGTGGAATTACGGGACATTCCTTTCTGCTTGGTTGCTGTCGTCGCTAGAAACATGGCCATACATCGCGGGGTCCCTCCAGTCATGTCCTCCTCTTCCTTTTCATGTGTCTAAGAAGGAAGAGACCAAGAGTGGAAGAGTGACAAGATTGTACCTACCATGATCTTTCTTCTTTACTTCCTCTTGCTGACAGCTTCTGGACCAGTGTGGGGGGTCCCACTCTAAGGAGACTCATTGCTTGTCTCAGTATTCCGTGCACATTAGAGGCAGGTAGTCACATGTAACTCAGTAGGAAGACGAGCACAGCATCCTGTTCACTTAGTTTTACCATCTCAATAGGATGGTCACCCATAGAGGCAGACTTGGTGACGTAGAAAACATTTACCATTTCATTCTTTTTCTAATCTGTTTACTTCCATTTTTCTAGCTCTCTTTTGAAAACCTTTTCATACGAATGGGACATTCTCTAGACAGTGTGTAGTGTTATTTCCTGGTAGACCATTAGATCAAACATTCAAAGGTGTTGTGTGTGCACAGTCCTTCCTCTAAGGAAGTCAAACAAGCATAGTGATGTTTTCTGTGACCAGCGTACTCTCAGATGTTGTTGATGGAGGCATGTGTGTGTGCACATGCCTGTGTGTGAATGCAACTGTATTTTCACAGTTATATTTACTCTGAAAACAGTTTGCTAAGTTAATGTCCTTGAAGTTCCTGAGTTCAGCTTAGTGTGGATGCTTACTTGCAGACTCCCTCAGCCAAAAGAAAGGAAGGAAGGAAAGAAGGAAGGGAGGAAGGTAGGGAGGAAGGGAAGAAGGGAAAAAGGGAGGGAAGGGGAAGGAAGGAAAGAGGGAGGAAGGGAGGGAGGGAGGAAGGGAAGAAGGGAAAGAGGGAGGAAGGGAGAAATGGAAGGAAGGAGGGAGGGAGAAAGGAAGGAAGGAAGGAAAGAAGAAAAGAAGAAAGAAAGAAAGAAAGAGAGAGAGAGAAAGAAAGATAGCTATGCAGAGGTCAGAAAGTGTGAAACACGCCAATCTCGAACCCCAAACAAACTGGGCCAGAGTCTACTTCCTTCAGCTTCAAAGCTGTGTGGTTCTGTGAGCTGGACCATAAACTGGCTTCTCTTGTTTGCTGATAGACAACTCAAGTTTTTCCCATCAAGTCCGATGCAGAATTTGATGAATAGAGTACAGAGTTCCAAGGCCACAGACTTGAGAGAAATTTTAATCTAGTTCTTACAATTGTACTATTGTCAAAGGTTTGCCAAGATAAAGCCGGCACTGTATTGAGGATTTCAATGCCGCATTAGTCATCTATGACCGCATTTGCTGGGCTCTTCCTCCTGTTACGTGAATGTTTTACCGTGGGTAGCAAGCGATTCTGCAGAGTATATGATCTACCAGTCTCATCCATGACCATCTCTCTCTCTGACAGTCTGGTGAACTGTCAAGAGACTCGAGCTATAGCTGCAGAAGCCAATGGCTGCCTGTCTTGAAACTGTCTTAGAACCATATCATCCAGAGAGCATGGCTTAAGAGGAAGTGGCGGACCTCTCCTTGCATGCTTTTTTTTCTGTTCTCAGAGTCAACTGGTGTCTCAATTTGGAAGCAATTTAATATCATGTGGGGGTGAGACTAAGCATTATATTTTTCTTGAACATCATTTCGTTTTTAACACCATGTTCTCCACTAATGTAAGCCACAGACTGCATGCTTTTAAAAGACTTGATGTCTTTGAGATCTAATTTATGTCTATTTGTATCTCAAAGAGTTCGCCAACTCAATATTTTGGCTGCGCAATCCAAATCAAATATTGGTCCAAGTATCAGGCACTTCCATTGGATGTATGAAGCCTTGACAAGCAATTAGTGATGAATATTTAAGTGCCTTCATTACCCTTGTGTGAGCAATGCAGATGGCGTTTGGGAGATGGCAACCGGAGGTGAACACCTCTGAGTTGTGTTTCTGGTCACCTGTCTACTGGAAGACATTCTCTGGGCCTCATGCCACCCCTATACCTCTACTGTCGGAATAAAAACAAAGCAGGCTTTCCAAATACAGAACAGGTTGCTGATGGGAAACCTCTATGTGCATTTTGTGACTGAGGAAGGTTGACTCCAAGGATCCCAGCCTAGCTCTTTTAGGCACACAAAACCCAAATGAATGCCAAGACTTTTTTTAAAGAGTTTGATAAGTCAAAGCCCCTTCAAAATCCCTGCTGATTATATTCCTTGACTGCCTCAGTGTGCTGTGTTAACCCCACAAAGGTGAATAAACCAATGTCCCACGTCGCCCAGAAGCCAACTTTATTACATATGGCCCAAGGGGAGAAATGTCCATGAGTAATTATAGCTTCAAGAGTCTCATTTTCAATTTCTTTTTTTTTTAAAGGAAAAAACAACACTGGAGAGTCTGACTCAGCAACTGGCAGTTAAACAGAATGAAGAAGGAAAATTTAGCCATGGAATGATGGATTTCAATCTGAGTGGAGACTCCGATGGTTTGTGACCATTACTCATTCAGAACCCCGGATGGAGGGGTGGAGGGGTGCTTAGAGCTGCTTAAGACAGCAAAGAGAATAGACAGGAAGGCCATTGTCTCCCTGAGCATCACAGCGGACAGTCCCTCAGTCATTCTTGCTTCAGGACACCTGTCATTATCACTACAGACAAAGAGATTGACCCTAGCAGTTTGGAGTCATTTCCCCAGGACCAATGGGCCGTAAGTGCCAAGGGCAGGACTTAGGTCTAAGATGACATAATTCCAAAGCAAATATTCCTACCCTCTCACCTCCTTACTTCCTGTGCACCAAACTTTGCGGAACTGTGTGTCTATCAGCTTCTTTTTCGGTTTGCTTTACCAGTAAAATATGCAGTAAAGAGCACATGTTCTGGGCATTTTCCTTGCATTTGGAGCCCTCCCTGACACACTGTCCTCACCCTGACAGACATTACTCTAAGTCCGCATCTAGACCCTATTTTACTGGCCCTCCATCTGGGGAAGTTCACACGCCCCTCCTATATCAAGCTTGTGTCACTTCAAACACCCCCGCCAGCAGCCAGATACCCAGACCAAGAGAGCAGAAAAAGAAAGGGTAGTTGCTCTTATACAGGGTTTCCTGTCCATGCTGCAGGCTGGAAAAAGACTCAGCAAACCGTTGAAGCCCAGACTGCAGAAGAGGGGGTCCCAGGGACTTTGCAGCACACACACCTCTCTGATCATCAAGGTTCTCACCAGCCAAAAGCCAGGCAACCTTGAACCCTTTGTGTTCCCATCGAAACTGAACCTGTGCAGTTGGGGCACCGGGACGAGCAACACCTTACAGCCATTCCCATCTGCATCTTGCTAGAGCACCGGGGAGCATAAACCTGGCTGGCGCACACACAAAGAGCCTACTTAGGGCTGACAAAGCCCCGCGCTGCCGCTCTCGTGGCTTCTGTTGCTGTAAGATGTAAGAACCGGAAGGGGCAGATGTGCATCTGCTCATCCCCTCGTTACAAACCCATTTCAGAAAGATGATGTTGTGCATTAGCACGGCCACCTGTCAATCAAGAGGCAATTATTGGTCGTAACGCATTCCATCAATTTTAAGTTATGCTTGCACAATAGAATCTACTCCGGCGATGAACGTTACGACAGCAAAGCTTGTGTCGCCATTGTCTAATTGAGTGGTGCTCCTATGCAAAGCGGCTTCCTGTCTACATCGGGCAAGGAGCACCAAACGAAGGAGAAACCATGAATCATGCTACCTAGACAGATGCTATTTTGCTGCTGTTGTTTTGAATTTACCAATCCTGTGAGGCAATATTGATGGATTGTTTACTGATTCTTCAGATTAAGGTATACAGGTGGATAGGAGGGAACTGAAAATAAAAGACATGATTTTCTTGGTAGCACAAGGTCTAGAAACTCACAGCATCTAAGTTTTTGGCTGTGTGTGTGTGTGTGTGTGTGTGTGTATGTGTGTGTGTATGTAATAATGACAACAGTGGAGACACAGCTGAGGAGTGTCGTGTTTCCTGGCTCCCCTTGTTCTCAGCGCCCAAGCCTGAGCATCTTGGCTTCCAAGCTGTGAGCTTCTCTGCCACAGATGCTTTACGAAGTCACATAAGGCCAGAGGAGGCAGCTTCCCGAGGTTCAGTGTGATCTTATCATCAATGACCCTTGATATCTAAATACAGCCATCAATTGGGTTTTTGATAACATGTTAGGAGAAAGTACTCAGTGAAATATATGATTTTCCCCTACCTTACAAATGACAGAAAACCTAAGGAACCAGTAGTAACATGCTGATTAATGGGTTCTTTATCCTGCAACTACCCATTGCCTTTTATAGACGGGATAGATTGAATGTGTGTATGTGTGTGTGTGTGTGTATGTGTGTGTGTGTGTGTGTATGTGTGTGTGTAGATAGATAGATAGATAGATAGATAGATAGATAGATAGATAGATGATAAAAAAGAAACACTGACCACATTAAAGATCTTTATATTGTTTTGGTCAGAATTCTACATAGCATGTTCATACTAATGTGTCCACAGAGACAAAAGGGAGGTACAACTACTTCAGGTTCTCACAGTCCCGGGCAGTCTTTCCTAACCCAGCATGCCATAGCCCTGGGAGTCCAGTGGTTTATCAGATCCTTTACTATTTCTACAATACTGATACACCCAAAGAATCCAAAAAAAAAAAATGATTTGTCCCAGCTTCCCGTGGGCTCTTCAGTAAATGCTTAGACTCTCCACAGTCCTTTGAAAGCCCACGAAGTAATGAGAACTGGGTTAAAAATACACATTTGCTGCCGCAGGCTTATCACAGACACTTCATAAGCGAGCATCTGCCTTAGGAACTGGGAGTCCCGTTATCAGAAGTACTTTTTGTTTTCGGATATTTTAATAGACTAAGAAAACAGTCATCAGGGAAGAATGCTGCCAGCGTCTCAACACTGACATACGTGCTGATGTTCCCTGTTTCTAGGAAGCGCCGGAGTGTCGGAGTCAAGGATTTACAGGGAATCGAGGGGACGTGGTAGCAACGAGCCCCACATAAAGCGTCCGATGAATGCCTTCATGGTGTGGGCGAAAGACGAACGGAGGAAAATCCTTCAGGCTTTTCCTGACATGCACAATTCCAACATCAGCAAGATTCTGGGTAAGCAGAGCATGGAGGCCAGAGAGGATGCCAAGAGATGTGTGGTACTCTCATGTTCTCAGGGAAAGATGCTGGGTGTGGAAGGCAGGCTGCTCCTCCAGAAAATCAGCACCATTACTGAGGGCCCTGTGAACAACAGAGTATCCATGTTCAACAAGACACGTGCCCGGTTTGTAATGCCCCCTGAGGAGCGGCCACGCCCATTACTGCACTGCTTCCCCCCCAGCTTTAAGAGATGAGGCAGAGGATGTGTTGCTTTCAGATGAGGCATCCATAGTTGGCGATGACCTTTGTTCTTCATTTCCTTGTGAACTAGTCGTGCAGGCCTCGGCCCTCTCTTGACCTCCTTTGTAGAAGCATACTAATTTTAGAGTTCTGTGTTGGCATGCATGCAGTGCTGGGATAAAAAGAGTGAGAAGCTACAGGTTGGTCAGTCAGAACCTGAGAGCTAGAATGTCCATTCCTCTACGCTCAATAACCCTGCGTACGGAAGCTGCTCTTGGTAACTCTTAGGGACGTAGCATAGTTTGGAGCTTAACTAAAAAGAAGTGTTACTTACAGGTAGAGCTCCCAGTGCACCAGAAGACGAAGCATTTACCCCAAAGCAAAAGCAGAGAAGATGGGGAGGGAGGGAGGAAAGGCACGGAAAACAGAAAGACTTACTGCAGACAAGAGCCAGACGAAGCGAAAGGGAGGGGAAAGTTCTGTTCTGCATTTGTCTGTTGACCTTGTCATTACCATGTTACTATCATTCTCTTCGTCTTTATTTCCAAGTAGCAAGACACACAGGAACAGCAAGACAGAGTTTACATAGTCCATTCTCTTAAAACTAGAGTTCAGAACGAAAACACCCAGCTCTATCCAAAAAAAGGACTTGAAAATAAGAAGTAGCATATACATAAATGACTTAGGTTTTATTAAAAGAGATGATGCTCTTGGAATTACATGTACATTATAAAGAAATGCCTTTGCTGTGCACTCAAGATCTGAGAGCCTACAAGCAGTGAGTGAATGCACCCTTTTGTATTTATAATTCCCATATTCTGGGTGGCAAATACCACCCAGGTCACAAAGTGCGCATGCAATGCCATCAGACCGCATGGAAAGACGCGCACTTCACCAGGCATGTGTGTTAGGGTTTTCTTCTGAAATTGTTTTCAGATGAATACACAAATGTTTTCTGAAAGATCAGAACAAGTGGAGTCTAGTTGCAGAAACAGGATTTCCATGTTTAAAAACATAAATCTGTACAAAGTAAAATGCTGGAAGCGATGACAGGAAACAGGTTTCTCTAATGTCTCTACTGTTGCTGATCTGCGGCTCCTTTAATGACTTTATTCTCTCCTCATCATGAGTTACCCAAATCACAGATTTCCAAAAATTTTTAAGACAGGTCCTCATTATATAGACCAGACTGGCCTCGAACTCATAGAGATATGCCTGCCTCTCCCTCCCAAAGGCTAGAATTAAAAGAGTGCGCCACCATGTCTGGAGGAATTCCCTCAATTTGAACAAGTCACGCCTGCTGTATCAGGAATCACGTGACAGATGAGCTCAGGGCTAAGCCCACCCTACCGGTTAAAACTGTAGACAGAAAAGCAGACAGTTTGGAGTGGCACCCTGGTGACGAGGGAGGTGGCTCCGCAGTTAAGAACCCTTGCTGCCTGACTTAGGTTTTCAGCACGCAAGAGGCTCAGAACAACCTCCTGTAGCTGCAGGTACAGGATATGCAAAACCCTCATCTGCTCTCCACCATCAACCACACTCACATGCGTGCAGAGATAGTCACGTACACGCGTATGCACGCGCGCGCATACACACACATACATATACACAAACAATTAAAATGTTTCTGATTGCTTTTAAGATAATCATTTTTTTCTAGAAAATTACAGAGATCCTTTATGGTGACGTGCTAACTGGCTAGGAGAATCCCTTTCTGGCTGAAGGTGAGAGTCGCCCTACGATCTCAGCCATTATAGTCCACACAGAAGACAGTTCCAGCCCGAGCCTTACTGACAAAGTCATCTTAATTAAACATACAGTATGTATAGTCACACAAAAACTCAACACTGAAATGCTTGGGGCCTTAATATTTAGTCGTAGCTCTAAATAAATATAAAATCTTCAAATAGCCACAAGATGGTTCTGAATGGCCCTATTTCACACAAAAGTACAAAGAAGGCTTGATGTTTTTCTCTTCACTGATTGTTTTGGATAACAGCCTCCGACAGCATGCTGCTAATTCATTCTGCTTAAAACAGGCGCTTGAGCTGGGCTGACATTTTACGTAGTCTCTGGGGATCCTTGTTGACATTTTAAAGGGCTTCTAAGCATTTTATAATACCCTAAAATCTGGTTTTAATAAGCCATTCTGCTGAAATTGTTAACATACGGAATCACCTTTTACTGTTTGGCGCAAGATCAGCGACTGGGGGACATCTTTTTCTGATTAGATATACAGTAGTCGGAGTAAAATGTGCAAATTCATTACATGCCCCGTGGAGATGACATAGCTACTCAGCGCAGACGCAGCCTTACAGCAGACTGCCAGACTCGGAAGAAGTTGGGGGAAACAGGAAAGGCTCCTTATTTTCTCTTATTTTGAGCATCCAATAATTTTCGTTGTAACTCGCTCTTTTGTTAGGAGGAGGCATTCCCAATCATCTATTTTCACTGCAAACAGCCTGCAGCGGCCACCTCCTCACTGGACATGGCTGCAGGCACCAGCCCACTGTTTTCATCTTTTGTGGGGAAGGGAACGTTTTACCACAATGCCTTTGCCACCATCCTCTGAGTGTATCTGTAGGGTCTGGAGTCAGTTGCTATGGTCAGTGGGGAGCCACTGGGACTAAAACCTACTTACCAGCTGGCTATCCTCAGCCGGAGGAATTCTTAAAGATTTCAATTGGATTTGCCTCCAAACTGAGACTGCGTGGCCCTAAGATGCAGTTGGGCCACTCCATCCCCATTTGTACTTGCGTATCATAGTCTGGGATTATGGATAAGTAAGTCCATAAACTGAGTAGCGAGGGCATGAAGAACCTGTAATCCCAGATTTGGGCCAGCCTGAGCTACCAGGGAGAGATAGTGTCTCTAAAAGCAAAATGTATTTATATTTGTAATTACTATGTAGCCCTATTTTAGGATATAGTTTAAGGCTGGGTACTCATAAGGGGAAGATACTGTAAGAAGTTAAAGCAGGGAGTTTTAATTCTCAACCTACCAGCCCAGCATTATGCTCAGGTAGGAAATGTAGGAATGGCTGTCAACCCAAGATAGGTTGCCTTCAAGAACAAGCATTTTCTTGCCTTAGAGATGTTTTAGAGAAAATCTGCGAAGAATCTTCAATACCTCGTAATCTAATTGAATTCCTTTATTTCTTTATTCAGTTTTTCAGAGAAGGTAGTAGGGCTTTGCTCTAAGTCAACGGCCCTAGACCATGATTTTCATTATATTTCTACTTTCCAGGGGGGGCTGTTTCTCATAAACTGACCCTTATGAGCTGATCTGTGGTTTGAAAGCTGGTCTACATCCTGGGGAGAAATGCCATGAAGAGAATGAATCCCCTTCAATACTATCTTAACATTATCTGTGTTTGTGATGACCCCGGAAGGGTCACCTAATACTAATAGGAACGTCCCACCAAAGCAGTGGTTCTCACCCTGTAGTTTGTGACCCTCAGATAACCTGCATATCAGACATTTACATTACGATTCTAAACAGTAGCAAAATTGCAATTATAAAGTAGCAACGAAATAATTTTATGGTTGTGGATCACCAAGAGGAACTGTATTAAACTGTATTGCAGCATTAGGAAGGTTAAGAAGCACTGGTCTAGCGTGTGACATGCGGTAGAGTTTAGGGCTGAACTTACAGTCCTATGGCCTGACCACACTGGACGTGCCCAAGCACGGGTTTTGGAATGAAAACAAGGAACTCTGCTAAACTGAGTTTCTGTTTGGGTAAAATGAAACTATAGAAGCCCTCTGGATGGCGTCTGGGGCTAAAACACTGCTGGCAGGTTGGCCCGTGCTCTCATAGGAGAGGCTTCCCTGTCCAACCCATGATGTGGCATGTGTACCTCTTCTATACTCCTAGGGGAGGTTGTTCAACAATGTGCTGGCCCCACCCGACTCCCATGATTCTGCCTGCTTCTAAGCTCTCCTCTAGAGGATGCCCAACGGAGGGAAGGGCTGTCATGATAGACTTGAGATGGAGAGACTTTACCACGATAATTATTGGGGGTGATGGTCCTACCTGAGGCACACAGGCCATCGAGTGGCAGGAAATAGGGTCTTGCCCACCCTTACCTACCAACCTGCCCGTAGAAGCTTCCACCCAGTGACTGTATCTGTTTTCCACCACCTTGGAGAGGCTTGCCTTTAACCACTTCACAGTGGTGAGTCAGATCTACACTAGTCAGATTAGCTTTCCCTTCTCGGTCATGTCACACACTGATGATGGAATTCCAAGCTGAGTCTTGGCGCAGAGATGGGACCGTACAGCACCTGCAGCTGTAGGCAGCGCCTATGCTTCGATTTGTAGGGCTCAGGCATTTGACTCAGGTTGAGCTAATTAAGTTTCAGAGAAGCATACCCCACCTGCACTAAGATTTTAAAGTCTGGTTTAAGACTACAGCAACCCCACCACCTGCATTCTCGGCCATACTGACAGAACCAAAGCATCCGACTCAGCTAAACCCTAAACGCAGAATTACCAAATGCTATAGTTAATGAAACTTCAAACTTGTTTTCTCTTTCCTCTAAATCCATGTTAGATGCAACACAGAATATGGAAAAGGGGAAAATGCGTTCAGTGTCTGTAATGTTGGTTATCATGAGATGAGGCAGGTTTCCTTTTAAGAGTTGTTAAATCAAAATCCTACGCTGTGAATATTTATTATGTGCTACTCCTGGTGTCTGCTAGATCATGGAGTATGTGCACACATATATGTAAGAACACACATTTACGAGTCATATCTGTAGGTGCATGGTGTTGGGTAGGTGATCTCAAGTGTGTGGAACACAATTCTCTCCTCTATGAAAACAGGTAGGAAGGTTGTCTACCTTATAGGACTATGGGAGACGATAGTAACAAGACGACAGAGCAGTCTTTAAAAGATTGTGGCTAATCGTGGGAACCTGGGGACTTACACGTGCAGGAGAGAGAGCAACTTGCAGGTGTCAGATCTCTCCATCCACCATGTGAGTGTGCCTTGGCTGATGAGCCATCCCAGGACCCAAGATGCCCATCATCCTGACCACAGTTCTCACACATGGCAATCCCCTAGTCTGACCCCTCATTATAACCTTAATCCTAAGGACCAATTTAGAGGAGCTCATTCTCTAATCGCAGTGTTTTTTACAGACATGACTTCTGAAAATGTGATTTATGAACTTTGGCGACAGACAATGTGCCCTCAACATAGAAACACTCAAAGACTCAGTGATTTCGAGATTCACAAGATGCGACGGATTCACATGGAGCTCTGAGCAGTTTAACTGAATCGTATAAAATTATTCTTGAGCTTCTGAGTGCATAGTATGAAAGTTTAGTTAAACTGTTCGTTCAAGTCAAAAATAATACATTGCCCAGTGCTCATGTCTTTGGGTGCATAATTTCCTTGCAGACACCTCTGCTCTTGTGAAAATCTCGCCTTTCAAGTTGATCTTGCTAATCAGAAACATGTTTATATAGTTCTGGAATTTGTCCAACATCTTTTTTTCTCCATTTCTTTCTTGTTCGCTGTGGCGGCTCCTTCTTTAGGATTTCTTAGAGGCACCGCACGCTGGCGTCCCTAACACCCTTGTCTCCACAGGATCTCGCTGGAAAGCGATGACCAACCTCGAGAAACAGCCATACTACGAAGAACAGGCCCGCCTCAGCAAGCAGCACCTGGAGAAGTACCCAGATTACAAGTACAAGCCCAGGCCTAAGCGTACATGCCTGGTGGACGGCAAGAAGCTGCGCATCGGGGAGTACAAGGCCATCATGCGGAACCGGAGGCAGGAAATGCGGCAGTACTTCAATGTCGGGTATGTGTGAGAAACACGTTCCGGCCCTGTGTCACGTGGTGCCCACTTCCCGTTGTCCAAGGGAATATCCCCGCCCCCCCAAGGGCTGTTTATTTGCAAAGCAACCTCTTGTAAAGGAACCTGTAGGCAGAGACTGCTCATTGGTTTCCCGGCCACCCAGAACCAAATAATCACACAGAAACGATATTAATGACAACACTGTTTGGCCAATGGCTCAGGCTTCTTATTAACTAACTCTTACATCTTAAATTAACCCATTTCTACTAATCTGTCAATCACCATGAGGTTGTGGCCTACTGGTAAGGTTCTGGCTGGCAGCTTGCATCTTTCTCCTTCAGCAGCTACATGGTATGTCCCTGGCTCCACCCATTCTCTCTCTCTATCTCTCCCAGCCTAGCTATATTCTGCCCTGCTATAGGCCAAAGCAGCTTCTTTATTAACCAATGGTAATAAAGCCTATAGAGGGGAATCCCACATCAGGAACCTGCAGTCTTCCAACCTTGTATGTAGCCCGGAACACATACATAACATACAGACAGACACATGTATTTCTAAGTCTGTATGGGGGGGGGAAGGGCATCCTCTGCGAGCTACCTGCTCTCCTGAGTTTTATTCACAAGTTATTGAAAGCAGAGTCAATAATAAATGTAGTCCCGATGTCTGATGTTACATACTTAGAACATGTATGGCTAGATCTCAGCAGTTCTTTTCCTGGCTGGTGTACATGATTTCCAGCAGTTCACCATGATACATTTCACCACTGGTAGGTTGGGTCGATACAGCACAACCTCACAGTAGTTCTCCTCTGTTTTCTCTACTGAGGCTGTACACAGCGATGTCACACTGCCTATAGCGGCCCTGCAGAATTCTCAAGCTACATGGGAATAAAGTCATTCATACTTAAAACAGTAAGGTCCAGAGAACTTAGGATACTAAGTGCCACACTGGGTCTAGACAGAAAGTGACTGACTAATAAAAGAAAGGAGATCATACCTGCCACGGACCCTCCAGAGTCCCCGTGTTCTGTGCAAGGCTCTGGGAGGCCACCGTTTCAGAAATAGATAGGAAATGAATGGATGCCCAGACAAATGCCTGTGTATCCCATCCTACCAGGGTCAGCTAAATTAATCACTACGGTACAGTGCAAACCAAGAAGACAGAGTTCCCAGGTTAAAAGGTTTTAAAGAATCTCAAGAGTGAGTGAGCAAGATTTAGAAACAAGTGTGGAACCGTAGGCAATTTCTGGGGTGGTATGTCTTTAAGAGGGGGCTCTGCCTCCTACCCCAAAAGGGCCCACGCCATTTCACACAGTAGTTAGATAACATGATAGCTTTACCTTCTCATGCTTTGGGGACCATGGCATTATTTTGAAAGGTCTAAACAATTTAGAGATTTTGTTCCTTGTGCCTTGAACTATCTGCTCCAGTATAGGAAAACCAAACACGACCTCCTTCCATCTGCTGGAATCACTGTGCCTAATCTTTCTGTGCCCGATCTTTTCCTAATAATAAAAAATTAGGATTAGTTTAATTACCAAGGGGGTAATTCAACTAAATGCATCCTCTTCTATGAAGCCCGATACGGACAGGTAAGGCATTAGACTCAACGTGGGTGAGATGCCATTTCAGCATGCGCGTCCCGTGATTAGGTAGACGCTGGTTCTAGTTAGGATGGCGCTGGGCCACAGGGAAGCCGAGACCTCCTGTGCACACTCACCTTCTCTCTCGGTCACAGGCAACAAGCACAGATTCCCATCGCGACTGCTGGAGTTGTGTACCCTGGAGCCATCACCATGGCCGGAATGCCGTCCCCTCACCTGCCCTCAGAGCACTCCAGCGTGTCCAGCAGCCCGGAGCCAGGGCTGCCCGTGATTCAGAGCACGTATGGCGTGAAGGGGGAGGAGCCTCACATCAAAGAAGAAATCCAGGCCGAGGACATCAACGGGGAGATTTACGATGAGTATGATGAGGAGGAAGATGACCCCGATGTAGATTATGGGAGTGACAGCGAAAACCATATTGCAGGACAAGCCAACTGATAAGGGCCCACAGACTGCGGTGAGCTGAGGACTTCACGAAGCCCCTAGCTGGTCCATCCTTACCAGTGGCCAAGCACATTAACTTTCTCCTACACTGACTGTTATTTTAACTGTTAGTCTTAAATAGTTGGGACATCAGCTGACAAATAGACCTCAGCCTCAAAAGGCTCGGAAAGGAAAAAAAAAAAAAAAAAACATTTCCAGCAAACAACATCAACCACGAGAGATTGAAATAAGCTATGGGTAAAACAAAGCCAGTAACTCAGCTGCTAAACCCAGCACTGAAGTCTCGCCCGTCAACTTTTTTTTTTTTTTTAAATAAACTTTATGGCTGTTTGTTCTATAACTAGAAATTCTCACTCAGGTACACAGTGCCAACAAGTGGCTTGTGAATGTGTTTCGTTGTTTTGTGCTACAATTTTTAAAGAGAAATAAGTTTTGTTTTGTTTCGTTTGGGGGAATGGTTCTGGGTTTCCCTTTTACCTTTCCTTTCCTTTCTTCTCCTTTCGTGATTGTTGTCTTGCACCTGACAGAAGGAGGGAAATGGGCATTCGAGCCCTCTGCCCTCTGCTTTAAAGATGGAGGCGTGTGTGTGAGGGTGGGGAGAGAGGAGGAAAAGAGCCTGTTTTTGCCTTCCTTGCTTCTGTGCCACACCGTCAGCAACCGTTTTCTTTAGAGACCTCTAACTCTTGCACACAACACTATACATCTTGGAGCAAGTGCCAAATCCATCCTGAAGTGATCACCAACTTCCTTTTCTAAGTCCTTCTTTACTCCTGCTCCTTCGTCCGTGGGGACGGTCCCCGGAACGAGCTGATACACCAGCAACTGGTGAGATTGATTTTTTTTTTTTTTAATGGAAACTGTAGGTGCCGTTCTCAGGTGATAAGAGAGAGAGAGAGAGAGACATAGAAATTTAGAGAAAAAATATTTTCTGATCTTGGATTTCTGTGTGTGTATGTGTGATCATGGTACATCAGCTGCATTCCTGTTAGGGAATAGTGTTGGGCCATTGTGAGCAAAACCCTCTTTTGGGAATGGAATCCCACCCCTCCTAAGCAAGTGGTCTAGAAGCAACCTTGCCCTTAACTTTGTCCTCCCAGCGACAGTGGAACTAAGCGTAGGGCTCAGAAATTCAGTTTTTCAGTTTCTAGTTTGCTTATTACTGGGTGGACCTGGTGGCCGTGTGTCACGGAGATGTGCTTGGTACACATGGAAGCTACCAGCCAAATGCTTCCTGAGGTCCCTTCTCCCTGGACAATTTGCTTCTTTTAATGTTTGCTACTTAGTAACGTGTGTATCTCTGTGTGTTTCCTGTTGAAACTTTGAGCAAAACAATCATTGTTTTGACTGAATCTATTTGGCCATTTTTCAGAAATACAGAATTAGCTTATGTCTCCACCATTCCAGCCTTCGCTGATTGGGAAACAGAACTGCTCTATAAGATTTTTTTTTCATCTCTCCCTGCAATGAGGTCAGAGACTGTATTTCACAAATGGGGGCCATGTGTATTTCATGCCCTACGATCCCAGGATCTGGTTAAAATTCACTATCGCACCACAAAGCGGAGCCAGGCTGAACGCAGAGACCCTTACCACTGTCTGGTCCCTCACTCTAACTCTTGAGTCTCTTAAAGATCAATTGCTGGTGCCAGCAGCTCCATGCTTGGGGCAACAGCCAATGGTGACACAGCTGTGGGCTCAGACATTGCCAACCAAAGGGCCAAGGCAGGGGTAGGGCCTGCACCAGACACAAAGTCACTCCAGGTCATTCCCCCTTGGTAGTGTTGCACCGTCGGTCAGGGAGCACTGTAGTCAGTGACCTACTATGTTAGTGTTTCAGCTCGCTCTCATTTTGCCCCGCCAAACACCGCCCTCAAGTTTAATTTTCATATGTAATGAATAAGCAAAGAAAAAAGAAAAAGAAAAAGAAAAAATTCTTTTTGTTTTTCTCTCTCTCAAAAGTCTTGCTCTGGAGTTTTGCTTGGAGGAGCTGATCATACCTGCATGTCAGAGGTTTGGTTCTATTTTCTGTTTGTGGTTTGTTTGTTTTTTTTTTTTAATGACTGTATTTTCCTTTGAATTGCCTCTTTTTGCTAGTGTTGTAAAATGATAATAAAATAATAATAATAGTAATAATAATAATTAATAATAATAGTCAGCTATTCCCAGATTAGTAAATTATGCATATTTTATTTTATTTCTCCCTATTTTATTCTGCTCTGATTTGGAAGTACAGCCAGTAAGCTGTTAGGTATTTAAGACTAATTTCTATTTCCAGCTCATACACCCATGTACACCCATGTACACACATGCATGTGTGTGTGTATGACACACACATGCTCACCCACACACTTGCTTCTCCATTCATAACTTCCTCTGTGTTAACAGTTTTGGCCCCAGTAGTGTCAGTTCTGGTGTTTAATATGAAGGGGTGAACTTGTAGGAGGATCGTGTTCAATCTTAATTAACTTAATGCTCTTTTCTCTCATTTTAGTTATTTAATTACCAATTATCTAGAGCCAAACTTTTGATTTTGCTTTGTTTTGAAGAATTCTGAATAAGAGAAAAATGGACACTCGTTTTTCTACCGTGATAACATACAATGTGAAAACAGGTTTATAAAAAATATTGTTTCTCTGTGTTTGTTAACAAACCCTCCTGACTGATGTGGGCTCTCCACCTCCGCGTGCTGGGTTTCTGTTTCACAGCACATTCTAGACAAGCTTGCTTTTCATTTCCTGACCTTGGGCCACAAGAATACTTTGTTTGAGCTCCAGGTAGATGCTACCGAAGGCATCCATGGCCCAAACCCACCCCAACCCAGCGCTATCTGAACAAACTCTTTCTTTGGTTTGCGTTTGTTTTATTTGAAGGGAAAACGAATTGTTCATGGTGACCTACAGCTGCCAACACTCTCCAGTTGAGGGGAGTTTAAGTCCATGATCAAATGGTGCCCAGGCAAAACCACAAAGCAAGTCTGTAATGTCCTGTCATAGTCTGTTCTGATGTTTTCTTCAGTGGATGTTGAGTTTGCTTTGCCCAACAAAACCAACAAAAACAAAAGTAATTCTATTCATGTCTAAAGTGCACTGAAGTCACTTGAGGGAAAAAAAAGGTGCTTTCAATAGCAACATAACTGTGTTAAAACTTTGCCCTTTGGGCCTTTGATTGGGTGATGATTCTTGTGAAGGATCCTAAAACCTTTTGTTCTTATCTATGCCACACAATGACCAAATAAGATATGGTCCAGGAACTAAGACACAATGAAAAGGTCCAAGAGAGAACTGCATCCCTCCTCCTCCCCTGCCTATCTGTTCAGGCCACACCCCCTCCTTTTCTCATCATCCCAACCTTTATAACAACACTGCCAGCTTCTCCTTTTTATATTTGTCATTGGTACCTCTAAATACCATCCTGTTTAATATAAATCTAAGAAAAATATTTACCAGGAAAAAAAAAGGGTAAAAGTTGTTTGTTAGTTAATGATAATTTGGCTAGTTACTACAACCAGGAGAAACGCAGGCACGTGTGTGCGTACACCTCCCTCCCCCCCATGCATTAGTATATTTTTATTCAAATTAGTTAAGTGAACTTTGAAAGTTCATTTAGTATCTAGCTAAGAATTACCTTTGTGCAAAATACCTCCCAATAAACATATTTATCATGGTTGAAGCTAAATCTTCCCATAGGGAATAAATATTAAAGTGTAAAGTGTTCCTTAATGAGGTCACTTCATATATTTGATTTCTAAAGTACAGTTACCTTCGTTCACCTAAAGGAAATTATCTTTACCATCTAATGGTCCATTTTCAGATACGTTCTTAACGCAGAAGCTGATCCTGTTCTCAGAGGAATCCTCTTCTATCTCATTAAAAAAAAATCATAAGAAATAATTATACTTTCCTTACTCTAAAGGGTAAATTATTGAATTGTAATAACTGTATATTTACAGACAGGTTTATAAAATATTTGTCTATCGAGTTAATAGTGAAATAAAACTTCACAAGGTTTGAAAGAAAAAAAAAACAAAAACAAAACCCACTTAAAGTGGCTGAGCTTTCTCTGTATTGTAGGGCATAGGCATTTCTTTAGCCAGGTTTATACAGTATTTAATTTTGAAGCTGTGCAGGTTGAAGGTGACGTGTAGAGTTTCCCACTGATGGGTCCCTGGAAGCCCCAGTGTGCCTGTCACTGGTCCGCTGAAACTATTTATTCAGCTCCCCTGGCTTGAACGCACTTAGTCTTTCTAACAGTTTGGATTTCAGAAGTAAAAAAGTTTTGTTTGTTTGGTTTTTTTTTAATGATTAAAAAAAATAGAGAAGAGACAATCAATGCCTGGAGCTTAAAACAAAGTATGTGCAAACTACCATCTCACTTGAAATTTAATAAAATAAAAAATTGTGTAAATATAACATAGAGTTATAGATTTCTATTTTGTTCATAACACATAGTGTAATATAAGTTGTATATTTTCATGTTTTTTGGTTTTATGTTATCATTCATGCCACAATAAGAATAAAACAGGAGTCTGTGTACTCTTGGGAAAAAAGAAAAAAAAATAAGATGTGGGTTCCCACCAACCTGTTTTTTGCTTTTCTGTTTTTGTTTTCATTTCCTTTTGTTTGGTTTTGCATTCCCCTTTTCAGTATTACTGCCGTGCAAGGCACCAATAAAAACAGCAAATGTGTTCTTTATCTATTATACTGTGTTTCTCTGCACAATTTGTTTATGAAAGAGTAACTGTTCATGGATGAGACAAAGAGAAGTCTAGAGAACCTGTCTCCTCTCTGTAGACGTCATGACAATGACGGATTCTGAACTGAGAACCAAGGACTTCGTGCTTAAATGTGGATGATTCTAAGACAGGACCCAGTCAGGAATCCACCCCGAGTCTACTCCCATGTCACTGACTCAGAGACAACACTCTCTGTATCTCCTAGGACACGTCACTGGGTGAAGGTTGCTCTTCTTACACCCCATGGTTGTGGTCTTTCCCAGTGTGGGGATGGCATGTTTCCCAATGTCAGCTCACACGACTAAGAACCAGGAATGATTTTCACCTCAGTGAGGTGCAGTTTTAATTGCTTAGACCACACTTCAGCCTCCAGTGTCAGTGATCCATTTATGATATGAAGCTGTTGTTAAAAACACGCCTTTTTTTTTCCTTCCCAAGGGCCATCTTTGCAAACAACATGGTGTGTTTTCTATCCTGATAGTTCTGTGTGGTCACACTTTCCTCTGAGGGTCCTGAGTTACTGCTTGGTTTGGGGGCTTGTCTGTATGCAGTATCAATTACGTGAGCTAGAACCTTCCGTGAGTGCTTGCAGAGCACACGTGGAGGCTGAGCAGTTGCTGCTCTGCCATTTGTCACTAAGAGGAGCGCAGGTTGCAAAGGCTGAACTAACTACTAGAAGGGTAGAATCTCAGGCCCAATCCAAGATGTCATCAATCAGAATCTGGGACATTAACCAAGCTGCTGCCACTGCTCAGCTGCAAACGCTCTGTGAACACTGACCTCCACACCATGACCTGTTTGGTAAGAGAGGCTGTCTCCTTCCACGGCACCTACCTCTCTCTTGCGTGTAGAATATGGTGTTTATTGTTGTGCAACCATGTTGGCACATGGACATGAGGCCTCTGCAGAATACTTGATACCTCAGACAGAGAACATGCTTAGTCTCTCTCATAGATGGCTTTGAGAACGTTGGACCCATCACTACAGCCATAACCCTTCTCTCAGCATCTAGGAGTTCACTTAGCCAAGCAATAGGCTTTAGATACTCCAGGCAGCAGGGACACCAGAAACCTCATGGATACACATGAAGTACAATGACACGAGGCTTGCAAAACGTCGTTCTGAACAGAAAACATCCATCCTGGGTTTGGGAAGGGCTGTGTTTGGACACACCCTCAGACTCTCTGGAAGCAGGCTCATCAGACTGTAGGTGTGAAAAATCTGAGCTGCTAAGGAAAACTCACCGCCCTTGCTCTCTACCCAATAAACCTCCCTTATACTACAGCATCCTACAGCAGTTCAGTTTAGAGGCCCCAGCGTCCTGTTCTTCACGGCTAAGGATGAGTCAGAGACTCCTTCCCCTGCCGCCAAAGGCTTGAGCAACTGCAAGAGTCTCAGCCACCAAGGAAAAGATTCCCATTTCCCTAAGTTCAACACTCTCAGGCTGCCACCTCCATGTAGTATTCAGACACTCACGTTTTGCATTAAAGATGCCGTCATCGTCGGCATATTTATACTTATAAGTGTCCTTTCTGTAGCTTTGCCATGTTACGGCAACCTGCTACGGCAAGAGAGGCAAAGACAGGAAACAGTCCCGTGTCTCATGTCTCGCTGGATCGTTTACAAAAACAATCCAAAGTTTCTAGAGGAATCTAGAAGCTAGCAGGGAAACCTGTTTCATAAGCATTGTAATTATTATGCAAATAGTATTGCTGGGCGTTCTGTAAGATAGTTACATTTTCTTAAGCAGGCTAAACATCTGTCCTACAATGTGTTACTCTACCAATTTGCTTAGCAAGCTATTTTTGCCCCACAGAATGAACTAATTCAGCTCTGATCACGAGGCGCCATTATTTTTTCAGTCAGATCCAAATACACAAAATTGTACATCCACAAACACTAGTATTTACACATGCAAGCAATCCTGACCTAGAATGATCCTTCCATCCTACTATATATACAATGTTGAATATACAGCCATGAGGATCTATGTTACAGCATCATCATAATCAGTATGCATTCCAGTTAAAGGAAAACACACTAGACTAGCAGAAAAGCCGTAGTAATTAATAGGGCCAAGTACACGCATCTATTTTGTACACAGCCTGTTTAATTTATTATTAAATTTTAGAATCTGGGAAGGAATCCCAATTACACACAAACTGTAAAATATATTTGAAATAAAGTCTTCATATATATAAAAAGGTCAATGTCAGAATTTTTAAATATATATTTTTAATATTTATGATAAATGCATACTGTCCTGCTAGAAGGCGGTGTGTGGGGGTAAGGTGGTGTGCGTAGAACGGATTTAGAAAGGCCGCTAGACAAATTGCTGAGAATGGCCCTGTCAGTGTTTATCTCCCCGTGTCTCAACCGGACACACAGTGGAGACAGTTTCATGACTCCTCTACCACCTGTACTAGTAGACCGCAGACAATGGCCACAAATTGTCCTTCCTTATTTAGAAATGTTCCTGTAAGCAGCCCTTTACCCTACTAGGTTAGCATGCAGGACTGGAATTAACCATTTGGGGGTATGCGAAGGGGTGCTTACTGAGTTTGAAAACTGAAATCTTTGGTAGTGTTTAGGCATAAATACTAGTACAGATTTTTTTGAGAGAAAACTTTAGGTTCTTTTCATTAAGGAATTATCACTTTTTAGGCAACCAAGCACACAAATCTACAACCTTTTAAAGCTGTCATCAAAGACATGCTAAATTTGTATTCATTTTTTATTATGAAAAATATTAAAAGGCCCTTTAACTCTTCAGCTATTCCAAGATTCTTTATTTTGTAAATAGAAAACACTTTAACAACTTTTTCACATCTTCAGGGTAATTTTTAACTCACATAGGTGGGGATTATTTCATAGAGAGGTATCTAGACCTAGACCTAAATATCTACATCCGTGATAATGATTGGTAAGAATAAAAAGAGAGAATTTACAGAAAGCTGTACAGTTGTCCTTGTCTTAATGCATGAGTGCTTGTCAACTCTACAGAGTATGGCATTACCCTGGTCTGTCTCTCTGGAATAAAGCTAAACTCTTGGCAAAGTCCGCAAGTCACTGGCACTCAGGACACCAGATTCGTCAATCACTCTTTCCTCATGCTGTGATGAATACCACAGCAAGGGCCCACAACCCCAGGTCCTTCATCACAGGGAAGCAAAGCAGCAAGGGCCAACTCAGGTTCTCCACTCACATAGTTCAGAATCCCATTCCTAGGGAAAGATGTCACCTCCAGTGAG
>JAQHUG010000222.1:2000177-2011675 GCA_028555095.1 Dicrostonyx torquatus | reverse complement strand
TGTTCTCCTTGCTCCACCTCTACTTCCTGTCTGGTTTTCCCGCCTATACTTCCTGCCTGGCCAATCAGCATTTATTTAAAACATGATTGACAGAATTGTCCCGCACCAACAAATGATATTAGATTCAGAGTTCTTGGTTTGTTTTTTTTTAAGGGGGGAAGTGCTGTGAGACTTTTATCCTGTCACTTGTATTATTTTTAATAAAACACTGATTATCCAGTAAGCAGGCAGAAAGTACAGGTGGGACAATGAGAATTCTGAAAAGAGGGAAATTTCAGTCTGCAATCATGACCCAGATACAGAGGACACAAGATGTGATTGCCTCACTGAAAAAGGTACCAAGCCACGTGGCTATCCCAGAGAAGAATTATGGACTAATATAAGTCATAAGAGTTAATAAGAAGCCTGAGATACTGGGCCAATTAGTTTATAATTAAGGTAGAACTCTGTGTAATTCTTTGGGACTAAATGACTACAGGACTGGGCAGGACAGAAACCTCAGACACGTCTGCATTTAGAGGGTATGTCTAGAGAGGAAATTAACTTCTCTCCTTATAGGTTTTATGCTCTAAGGCCTCCGGTTCTGTGTAGGTTGTCCTGCACATTTAAGAGGACAAGGAACACTTAAGTTGCTGACACAGTGAACATATCCTTGGACCTCAACAACCGGGGTCTCCAGCTTGAGTGGTTTGCTGGTTTTCTTCTCATTTTATCATGCTCAGGCCTTGAATATTTTCATTGAATATTGACTTGCAGCCTTTTCTTTCCTCACTACCCCCTTTCTCTCTAACACACACACACCATCACCCACCACTGCTACCACCATCACCCACCACCGCCACCACCACCAGCTGCTACTGCTCTTCTGTATACATTTTGAAGTAAAAGCTCCAGACATTCACTTTCCTAAAGCTGCCTATTGAGGGCATCATTGAACACAAAAGGGCCTCGGGAAGGAAGAGCAGGGAAAGTACCTTCCACTGATGGTTCGTGAGGTCGACTCTGAGCTATCGGCCGATGGCCAGCACTATGGCCTTGCTCACATTGCTGTTGTAGGACCATCTTGTGTTTCTTACTTGTAAACATCTCTTTCTTTTTTAGTATTTGATGCTATAATTATTTGATAAAAATAGAATGAGTATCGAAAATATAAAAAAATAAAAGAGGAAGAGAAAGAGAAGGAAGAAGCAGAGGTGGATGAGGCAGAAGAGGAGGACGTAAATGACAAGGGGGTGAATGAGGAGGGAGGGGAGGGGGAGTTGGGCTGTGAATAGCAAAGCTTTGGAAAGGAAGTTAGCAGCGGAGGTGGCTAGGAGGTGACAGCGGGTGAACAGACAAGTCAGATGTGACTGAGTTTGCTAGGCAGGGGACCTACACCAGTATCTGGAAACAGAAAAGCATGGATTAAAAATGTGTCTCTACTTCCAGCCACCAAATAAACAAACTAAGTGACCTTTTTTTCAAAATTGTATCTCTCCTAGGAAATGGGAATGCCCCACTCTTGAGTTTTTTTTGTAGCGTGGTTCAACATGAGCTTCACGAGGTCACAAACCATTTTATCACGGTTCTTAATGGAAACACCCTGCTGAAAATCCCTTCTGCCGGCCCCTCCTGGTACTAGAACTCATCTTTCTTGCTTTTGCTTCATTCTGCAAGGCACATATACCTTGAATAATATTATTTTGACACTGTTTTTTTTTCTGTTAGTACTTATTTTTATCTATAAGGGCAACCCCTTGACAAACTTTAAATAACAAAGGACTTTAACAGCATCATCAGGGTTATTACTAAGTTTACAGAGTGACAGATATCGAACTTGATAAACCTGACCCCAGAGCTGGACAAGGCACACTGTACCTTCTGTCATCGATTTTAGTGCTCCCCCAGGCCATTCTTAGTAAGGTCAACAACCTAATTTGAATCAGTAATTTGGTATAGGTTCTTTAATCTTTCCTCAGAAACATGGGTGCTAGCTCTAACCCTTGGTTTTCTGAAAAGTTGACCTCAGCAAACCAGAAAGAACTCTTCCTATTAAACAAAAGACCAGAGAAGAGAAGCACCCCTGCCTGGTAACCACTTGAGTCCCTTACTGAGATTCGGGAAAACACTGGAAACAGCGCTTCCCTGCGCTGAATCTCAGAGGCCTCACACACGCTTGTGTTTCTTCTTTCTTCACCTGTGAGTGAGGCTACTTCTAAATGGCTGACTTTTGAGAGGAAGTCTCCAGATATTGAGAACCTGGTTAATATTCCCCCTCCACCTGGAAGTTCCACCCAAGACGAGCACTGGGGAAGTGAAGTAGAAGTGATTTTTTTTTTGATTCTCAAAGGTTCTTTTGTCTTTTTGCTGATAGAAAGGAAGCTGTATGTGGGAGGTGGGTAGTGCTACCGCAACCTGCTTTATTCTGTCTGGGTGAGGAAGGCCGGCACATTATCCTATGAAGGGGGAGTGAATTGCACAGACAACTCCTGGAATGACAATAAAGACATCCTTGACAGCATGTGGAAAACAGTGCCACAACTTTCTCTTTTATTTTTCCCAGGGGGAGAAAAATCAGGATTGAAATGACAGATGAAGTTAAATGACGGACGAAGTGCTTTGTTTACAAAGCTTCTCCAAGTCTTTCAGAAAGAACCGTTGCATTTGAAGGCTGAATTCAAATGATGTTAATAATAATGATGATAATAATAATAATAATAATAATAATAATCTATTGGTTTATCAATAAGAGTGTGGAGCTGTTCTTTATAGCCGTAGTTTGAAGTTTTCTGTATTGTTGGCTATGACTTTCCAGAGACTGCTGCAAAAACAACTGAGAATAAAATAATGAATGCATCATTTCAATATACGAGCTTCTCTCTTTTCCAAAGTTTCTAGTCTGCAGACTAACTTCTAGAATAACAGAATACTAGGTGTTTTCAAACTGGTAGTGACTACTCTCTTGGAGAGTTTAGTTTTAATAAATCCCTTTACTTGAATCAATATTGCAGGCATTTTTTTTTGTAATTTGTCATAATTCTATAAGCCACCAACTACCCTGCCTTGCCTTAGACCAGTAGAGTAAGCCATCAGTCTGTGTCTATTATATCCTAAAATGAGGAGGGGGTAGAAGGTAGGCCATTGAGATGAATGCCCAGAACCTACATGGCGGATGAGGAAGAAGAGACTCCAGAAGCACCAGGAGGGGTTCACATGCACACAGGCACACAAATCCATAGAAGAGTAAAAATGTTTTTAAAACATTTCTCCTTGGCTTCATTTGGCTTTGAGGCTTATTTTGTTCCATATGAATGGGGTTTTGCCTGGATGTATGTAGGTGGATCATGTGTGCTCTGCCAATGGAGAGGAGTGCTGGGGACCTTTGAACTGGAGTTCACAGGGGTTGTGTATAGCCATGTGGGTGCTGGGTACCACACATATGTCTTCTTCAAAAAGCAAAACAGTGCTTCTTATCACTGAGCCATCTTTCAGCCCAATTTCTCTGTGGTTAATAATCACGTGATAGGAATACACCAGGTTTAACATGAAGGAAAATAGTAAAACTGTCATGAATGAGTTCTTACCTTTGTAGACTGACTTCCTCCGAAATAGATGAATCTTGGGTTTTGCTTTTTTGTAAACTAGGTATATACCAAGTATAATAATTTATCCATTTTTTTTGTAAAACTTTATTATTCTCACTAGACATGTTAATAATTTTCAATTCGGCTTTATAAATAATTTGGTTGTGAATATAATTTAATATAAATATAATATAATTTATGAATATAAATCTTTGACGGTACTTTTGTTTCCTTATAAATATTAACAGGTTCATCTTTAAAAATTTACAAGTTAAATTTCTTTCCAGAAATTGTACAGATTTACATATCTGCTTTAGTCCATTTTTATGCCGTGTCTGCTTTAAAACCCCTGGTTGCCTGCTCCAAGCCCCTGCCCTACTCTATAGAGATTGCTCTCCTTCAGAACACAAGATGTATGTACATCTTCATCTCAGCAGGAAGGAGGCTGCCTCAACTTCCACGTCAGGACTCGAAACTCTTCCCTTCAGCTTGGGAAAGCTACCGCAAAAGCAGCAACGAAAGCGAGAAGTAAAATACACACATAAAATGTTTGCTACAATTATCAGAATTGCTGGTTATTTTTACTCCATGTTCAAAACTGAAAAATTAAGAGAATCATCATTTTAATTAAAGCTATATTGAAACATTGAGTGTTGTTTTGCAAGTTAACCCAAGATACCGAGAAACTTCTCAGTTTTTATCAAGCCTTTCTGAACGGTGCATTTGAGCTGGGTGTGGGGCTCCTATGGTAATGTTCAAATTTCCTGCTGAAAACATAGCGCGGACCACTGTGTGTTGGTTTTTCCGGTTTAAAGAGTCCTTCCACAAGAGCCTCGTATTGTCAATGTAATTCTCAGGAGGGCTGGTGTGTGTGGCTTTCTTCACTCTAAGGAGCCTGCTGTGAGTAACTTCAGTCTGGCCTTAGTCTCTATCTAAGCAAAAAGAGCTTGCACCCAGTGAGGACCTGAGAGAGTCACTTTGGTAATGACCAGGTCAGAAGGATTTGGTGGAGAAGCTGAGTCAGTTGCTGTTCCCCAGGTCGCGCTGACGGGACATGACCATAGACACCCCTTGAGAAATCACAAGCTCAAGAGAAATTACAACGCTTCGTACAAGGCCCCTCTCCTAAAATGGCCTTATGTCTTGTGGTCTGAGACATTCATATAGCACATGTATTCATGTCTAAACATTAATGAATATGCCTTTGCTTATAGGAAGAGGTCAAGCTTCAGCCATGGGGCAGGACAGTAATATGTCAGCCACCAGATGGGTCATGACGACCATGCCAGGGATGACAGATAATAACTGTGTCTCACATTCAAACACATGCAGTGGCATTCAAACGAAGCAAAAATATTTGGAGAAATAAAATGATTGTTTAAATTATGTAAGACAATAGCTTACTTTGAAGTACAAATGGAACTAACACAGAGAGATTCATGGCTGTAAAAATGAAGAGATACATGAAGGATTCTGAAGTGAAATGTTCAGTGAAGAACAATGGGGACATAATGGCGGGCAATGTTCTTTTAACTCTTTTGTGTAAAAGAAAACTTTATTGTAATTGAAGAAAAGAATGTATAAAGGATGCAATAATGTAAGATAGATACAGGAGACATTTCTTTGAGCCTTTAAAGACAAAAGAGAAAGATATATATATATATATATATAAAGAAAAGATCAAATGTGAGAGAATGAGAGACGGAAACACTGTAACTAAGACTATGGCAGAACAGCTGTGTCCCTCTTAGTATTCTTGTTCACATTTCTTCCCTGGGCTGTTGCAAAGAGGGGCTGCTTGTTCGTCCCAGCTGCCCGGCTAGCTTAGCCCCAAAATAACCACACAGAAACTAAAATTAATTAAATCACTGCTTGGCCCATTAGCTCTATTTTCTTATTGGCTAACTCTTACATCTTAATTTAAACCATTCCCTTTAATCTGTGTACGTGGCTTACCGGGTAAAATTCAGCACATCTCTCTCCGGCGGCAGATCCATGGCATTCCCTCTGACTCTGCTTTTGTTCTCCCAGAATTCAGTTCTGTCTTCTCTGCCTACCTAAGTTCTGTCCTATCAGGCCAAGGCAGTTTCTTTATTCATTAACCAATACAAGCAACACACAGAGGGGACTCCCAAATCACTGGGCCACTTGGGAAAATCATTTGATTTGGGGCGCTCAGTTTCCTCATCTGAAAATGGCACCCATGACAGTCCCTGCCTGCCTCCTGCACTTTGCTGTACTATTATGACACCTTTACAAGGTTTGAAACTAGAGCTAACAATGACTGTGAAAGCTGAGATTGCCCTGGCTTGCTCTTGTTGGTGGGATAAAACACTAACCTCAACAAACCTCAAAAGATACCACACCAAAGGACACATTGGGTACAACATATAGAGTCAGTAAGACAGAGGACCGACCCTACGGCATTTAGCCCCACCTCCCACCCACAGAAACCAAGGATGGCAAGGATTTGTAGTTTGAACCACTAACTCGGAAGCAATATCCTGAAACAGCAGCAGATGGCTCAGATGAGGACTCTGGGTTTCAGGGTGCACTCCATCAATGAACTTCATGGGTTCATCTTCATTCATAGGGAGAATGGCCTCAGTATTCCTTGGCCTGTGGCCAGAATTCAAATGGACAAAATGCCATAATTAAGATCATGGGGGGGCAGAGAGGAGATTCAGTGGTTAAGGGCAGACATTGTTCAGGCAGTGGACCCCGGTTTAGTTCCCAGCACCAACATCAGGCAGCTTACAACTGCCTGTAACTCAAGATCTGTGGGGATCTAGTGCTTCCAGCCTCTTCGGTATGACACATGCACACACATACACACATACATACACACACACACACACATGCACATGCATACACATGCACACATGCATATGCACACACACACACACACACACTTTAAAACATAAGTAAATACAACGTTTAAGGAATCGTAACTGTGTGGTGGTGGCACGTGCCTTGAATCTCAGCACTTGGGAGGCAGAAGCAGGCGGATCTCTGTAAGGCCAGCCTGGTCTACCCAGTGAGTTCCAGGAATCCAGCACTGTTACATATAGAAAACCTGTATTGAAAAAGAATACACAACAACAAAGAATCATAATATTTCCCATTGTAGCTACACGGAGTTTTCTATAATGTCTATTGGAGAAGTACTGAATCAAAACCCTGCATACGTATACAACACAACACAACACAAAAGAGCAAAGAACACACAGATATGGCAGTTTTCTCTAGGAGGAATATTAGCTATTTTCTTTGCTGCGAAAATACCTAACCAGAGCAATTTAGCAAACGAAGATTATTTGGTTTGAGTTGAAGGTAGGTTCTATGGCAGGAGTTTGAAGCAAAAGGTCCCCCTCTATCAAATGTCAGGTAGGAGGGAGCCGACAGCTAGTGCTGGCTCGCTCTTCCCTTCCTACCCAGTTGGGACCCAGGCCCATGAAGCCACGAACTTTTAGGGCGGGTCTTCCTGTCTCACTTAACTCAGTCATGATAATCCCTCCCAGGCTAACATGAGCTAGATCGTTCCTCACAGGGATACCCAGAGGCTTGTCTTCCGGATCATTCTAGATCCTGTTGAGTGGACAATCGGTATTAATAATCACGGGCAGCCAGTGCTCTTCAGCCCACAGCACTTCACAGTAGAGGCCAGAGTGACTCTAGCTGAAGTCCCAGGGGCGACAGAGGTCGAACTCGCTACACGTGCTCTACTTAATCTCTCTGACACGATCGAGCCTGACACATGCATATTAAGTGAAAACCCTCTGGAAGATCTTCAAGTCCTCAGGTCTAGATGCTTGGAAACGTTTCACAACTTTTTATTTTACTTTATATTTATTTATTTATTTTTGGTTTTTCGAGACAGGGTTTCTCTGTGGCTTTGGAGCCTGCGCTGGAACTAGCTCTTGTAGACCAGGCTGGTCTCGAACTCACAAAGATCCGCCTGCCTCTGCCTCCCAAGTGCTGGGATTAAAGGCGTGCGCCACCACCGCCCGGCTCGTTTCACAACTTTTAAAGGGCATTATGGTCACTTTTGCTAAATAAAAACGAGCCCTGAAGAAACTACTATTTTCGGGTGACAAAGTGATAATGAAATAAATGGGCTTAAAACGGACAACAAGCGTGTCTTTCAAACCGAGACGCAATAAAGATCTGTCTGTGAAAGTGACTGTAGCCGGAGCGGTTCTGCAACCCAGGGCTGAGCTCGGAATCCCGAAACTGGAATAGCATCAGCCGTGTGTGCCAGGAAAATCAAACTCCATTTTAAAATCTCTCTAAGAATGTCGCCATGTCAGTGACATTCTGGGTGCGAGGGCCACGCTAACAATCTAACAGAAGTTGCTACCAGCTGATTTGGGAACGAACGCCGTGGTTCAGTCTGGTATTTTAAAATGTGCCGTCCTTCCTTGTGTTTGGATTATTTCTGCATAGGAAAATGTGTTTCTTTGTTTTTAAAGAGGAAAGTTTCTTTATGACATTTATTTTAGCCTAGGCATCCTCCATCTTGCCCCTCAAAGCCCAAGGCAACGGATTTTTGTAAGCACAGAGGCAAGCGAAGTGGCGCTGCAGAGCCAAGTGTCAGGCAGAGGGTTCCTAATTCACTTCTGTTCTTGCCGTGGAAGAAGACAATCGGTGGTCACACATCTGTGAACTAAAAGGGAAATGATGGGGAAAGCGAGCCTTGTGTGAGGCAGCCACACTGGGCATCTCTGTAGTGGTGCAACATTGCAGCACCACTGTTAGGATGCTAAGTGCACACTCATTGTTTTCATATACTCATATCCCCCCCCTTGCAAAGGACAGTGACGAGTACAGAATTCAATCAACTCCTGGATAAGTTTCGATAAAATGTCTCACTTTTCAATATGGCAGCCAGGCTTCATTTCTTCAAAAACTCCAGGGGATTTTTAAAAATATATTTTATAGTGTGTGTGCATACATATGTTTGTGCATGTGTATGCATGTGTTTGCACGTGTGTGCATGCATGCATGTATATATGTGTTTGTGTGCATGTATGCTTATGTGTGTGCATGTGAATGCATGCATGTGTGTGTTTGCACCTGTGTGCGTATATATGTTCATGTGTGTGTGTGTCTGTGTGTGTGTGTGAAGATAACTGTAGAAGCCAGAAGAGGATATCAGATTCCTGGATCTGGGGTTACAGGCTCTTGTGTGCTGCTGTGGGTCTGGGCCCTGCGCTCTGATTCTCTGGGCGATCAGCCCACATCTCTCATGCCTCAAGAGGCTTTGTAAGGCATCCTCTTTCTTCAAGGGAACAATAGGAAAAACCGAACAGAAGAGGTTTAAAAACACTCTTCAAAAACCACAAACTTAGGGTCTGATCTATATTTAAAAGAAAATAAAATCAGAACCTTCATTTCAGGTCATGCTCAAGAGAAAATGACTGATATGTCGGTCCTTCCACCATGCTGATTTCTGGGATTAAACTCACGTTCCCAACCTTGTGCTCTAGGCTCCTTACCTGATGGACCATCCCATTGGTCACACACAGGTCGCTGTTTTTGCTTCCCATTTTTAGGACAAAGAATATTTTTCATAATTCCCAGGAGTACAGCACAAGGCTGACATTTACATACAACACTAGAGTAAGACACAAAGAATCTTACTGACTTAAAGGAAAAAATAGGAAAGAAAATGAAAAAAAAACCTTTTTTACCCAATATCTATTATATATGTATATACTGCAAATACATATATTTGGGATATATAAATATTTGGAATATGACATATATACGATTGATGAGCATTTTATGTAGAATAAATTTACACAGTAGTAATTTGTATGTGCATGTGTCTAGGATTGATCGAGCAATGCCACTTTGGCCCTCTGTTAAGTGTATCAAAACGAGATCTGCACACAGAGCTGCCCCTGACATGAGAATTTTATTTGCTAGTTACTGATTTGTAAAAGTTACCCTTACACAAACCTTTAGAGAGCCTTAAAAGGTTGAGCCTTTAAGACAGGGTTCAATTAAAGACACCACGGATGAGCTAAAGGGGGCTAAACGTCGGAGGGTAAGGAAGTTACAACAGGAATCTTCTGGCCATGCTTCTTTATTCTTCCCTATCCAATCCATCATTTCTCATTGTTCCTTCCTGCTCTCCCCTGTTCTACATCATTCTCAGTTCTCCATCGTTCCTCCTTGTCCTACCCGTTACAAACATTCCCAGTCATATTCATATATACCCTTGAAACCCGCAATTCCCCAGTCCTAGCATGTTCCCGTTCCCGTACCAGCATTCTTGTGCCTCACAAGAAATCAGATAAGAGTTCTCTCTCTCTCTCTCTCTCTCTCTCTCTCTCTCTCTCTCTCTCTCTCTCTCTCACACACACACACACACACACACACACACATCCATGGGAGTGGCTTGTACACATCCAGTGATCTCCTTAATGAAGAAAGTTAGTTAAGAAAGAAATTAAACATCAGAGGATTCTTAGGGGGGATGTTTAGTGTGCTATATTATTAGGTGATAGATAAAAGAGCTAGAAGGTTTATTTCCAATAAAGCTATGAATAGGGCACAGGTTGTTTTTAAATCATCCTGCCACTACTTTTCTCCCAGTGTACATAGACAATACCAGGTAACCAGGCAACTCACATAAACAGTCAGGGAGAAGCTGATGGCTCCTGATCAGAGAGCACACACACCAGAAGCCGCAGTTTCTAAGGGCCTAGGTCTAGAACTAGACTTACCTGCTCTAAGCAAAGAAGAGACCCAGGCCTCTAAATTATCAGTTCCGGGCTATGCTGTTGTCAGCCGTTCTGATCGTGGGTGTTGAGGGTGTTTCCGAGGGTTGTGGTCAATTATCCCTTCTGCTGTCCTCGAGAGTCCTGAACTAAAATCAGCGGTAAACTGAGGTGAAAGTGAGCATAAGGGGTTAAGAATCTGTTAGGTGGGGGTAAAACCAGAGCAGCAGCTTGGGCAGGGAGTGATTCTATGTCCTTGGAGATCTGTGAATATCTCAGATGGGATACACTATGCCTGGACCCTAAGCACTGACCAAATACCTGCTGGTAAAGATAATTGCAGGGAGGCAGATCTCTGCACTTACCTAGGAGAGGAACAAGGGCTGGCCAGTGACGAAACTGTTTCCACGAAACAGTTCGGAAATGTGGAAATTATTTCCCAAATATGTAACAGGAAGGGAGTTAAACGACAGCGAAAGTCTACAGCAAAGGACAGCCTCTATTCACAGAGCAGTAACGCCAAAAAGCCTTGCCTTTTGGTTTAGCCCTCCCCAGATCTCATGAAAAGATGGCTGGGCAATTACTGTAGCAAAGCAAACAATACTCTTGACAGCAGTACAACGATTCATACACAAGAAATGCGTTCACAAAAGTCCTGCCCACCTGAGTATTGTGGGAAATACTATTTATCTTCAAAACGGAAAGCAACACCAAAGGCCTGAGGGTCAGCGAGATGGCCCATCAGGTAAAGGCGCCGGCTACACAAGCCTGGGTGGGACCTGAGTTCAATCTCAGGAGCGGGCACGCCAGAAGGAGAGAACCAAGTCCCGAAACTTCTCCTCTGGCCTCCAAATGCATGCACGTCATAGCACTGCTGCCCGAGACCTGACAATAAACCAATGTAAAGCAAAACAAAACGTTCGTTTGAAAAATTCATCAAACATGTATCAAGAACCACAACTAAACCCGTTCTGCCATCTAGAGCTATTCACCAAGACTGAGGACTTAGCCGGCTCCCGTTTTCATTCAGGCGCCTTCTCAGACAGCACAGGAGGGCCTTCAGATGCACATTGCTTTGAACTTTGGAAAATACACCGTCCTCCATTACAATGTTAACCTCTGCTTCCCCACAGTTAAAGATGATTCTTTCAAAACAAAAAGCCCAGGATAGCCAAAACAATCCTATACAATAAAGGAACTTCCGGAG
>JAQHUG010000222.1:1975034-1986539 GCA_028555095.1 Dicrostonyx torquatus | reverse complement strand
CCGGAGATGGATACAGGTTAGAGACCTTTCCAGTACGTCACCACGTGGTGACTTACAAACTTTATAATGGGTTAGTTTAATTATGAGAGCTAGCCAAGGAAAGGCTAGTGATAATAAGCCGGGCAGAGTTTAAATGAATCCAGTTTGTCACGTGGTTATTTCGGGTGCAGGCAGCCACCAGTAGCTGTGCGGGACAGTGGCTGGAGGCTGGGGAGCACAACATGCACCCCTCACCGCTCCCCTAATCACAACAGGCGTCGATAAAGAAGATCATCCATTATGATCAAGCTGGCTATGTCCCGAGAAGCAGACATGGGTCAGCGTGCATATATTAATAAATATAACAAATTACATGAATATACTTAAAGACAAAATGCATTACTATCCCAATAGATGCAGAAAAATATTTGAAAAATCTGATGAGATTTCATAGTAAAAATTCTAAGGAGACTAGGACTGGAGGAAACAAACCTCAACATGAAAAGAATGTAAGGCGCTCCATGGGATGGAACCGATACCAGATACTGCTTGTGTGGCCAAGAACCTGAAACTAGATAGGCTGGGGCCCAGGGAAATCCATATGCTACTGTTCTGTTAAAGTGACTCCTCACCTCATTCTGCTAAACTCATAGACCAGTGCCTTGCTCAACCATCCTCAGAGAAGCTGCCTCCTTCAGGAGATGGGAACAAAACCAATGACCCACGTCAGACAGTACACACACGGAGAGAAGGCCTGGAACGCTCACCCTTATATGGGATGTCTCCATCAAACCCCTCCCCTCAGTGGTCAGGAAACCCTAAAGAAGAGGAGGAAAGATTGGGAGAGCCATAGGGAATGGAGGGTACAGGGGAAACATGGCCTTCTAGATACCACAGGACTACATACACAAAAAAAGTCAGAGAATATGGTAGCATGTGTAATCAGCACCAGATGGGGTCCTAGAGCTGAAAGGAGACGTGGGCACACACACCCAGCTCTAACTCAGAAGCTAGTTCCAATTGATAACCACTTACAGATGAAAAGTTGTGGGTTTTTTTGTCCTTAAAGAATTTTAAGAATTTCTGGGGAAACAGACCAGTTTTAAGGGCAGGCCCTGTGCCCAGCAGAAGATGGCCAACACAAAGGGAACTCAAGGGCATTTTGGAAGCTCTTCCATCCAGAGTGTTGTACCAGGGCATTTCTTTCTTAGCCCTTGTAATTTCTTTGTGTATATATTGTGTCTTTCTGTTTTGCAGTTTTATGGTATTCCTGTGTGTGTGAATACATGTGTGTCTGTGCTTCTCTATGTTTCTTGTGCTTTTTCTTTGGTCTCTTCTGTCCATTTCATCCTGGTCCACTTTGTTTGCTGTTTTCGCTGCTTTATCTCATCTTACTCTAGTTTATTCCTTACATATATGTTGTTTTCTAACAGAGGACAGAAAGGGGGAAGGGATCTGGACTGGAGGGAGTTATGGATTGCGATGAGCTGGGGGAGGGGAAACCATAACCGGAATATATTGTCTAAAAATATATATTTTCAGGTAAAAAAATCTACATATGACAAATCCATGGCCAAACTCATCTTAAATTGGGAACAACTTGCAGCTATATAATTTCATGTAGAGTGAGACGAGGCTTTTCACAGTCCTTAATGTTCTTTAATATAGTGCTGAAAGCTGAAATCACTAGCTAAAGGATTAAGACTGGAGAAAATTAGAGGGACACAATCAGGAAAAAGAAGAAGATAAATTTTATCGATTAACAAATAATATGCTATTATCTATAAGAGATTGCAAAATTCCAATTAAAAACTTCTATAAATGATCAACAGTGTAAGCAATATGGCAGAATAAATATCAGTTTACAAAACTGAATAGCAATTCTGTATATTGACAACAAACTAGCTGAGAAGGAGGATATCAACAAACTCCTGTTTGCAACAGCCTCAAAGTCTATCTAGGAGCAAACACAACCAGGTTATTGAAAGACCACTATAGTGAAAATATTAAGTCTCTGAAGACAGAGACTGAGGAAGGTACTAGAAAATGGAAAGACCTCCCATGATTACAGGTTGGTAGAATTAATACTGTTAAATGACCATTCTACACAAATCAATTAACACATGCAGTGCAATCCCAATCAAAATCCAAATAAAATTCTACACACACACACATATGGAACCACAAAAGATCCAGGATATCCAAAGAATCCTTGAGTAAAAAACAAAACAAAGCAAAAAAGAATGCTGGAGGTATCACTTTTACAGATTTCAAGATATATTACAAAACTATGGCTAAAAACAGTATGGTATTGGCACAAAAACAGACATGTAGATCAGTGGAACAAAATAGAAGACCCAAACATCAGTAGACACAACTATAACTGTCTGGTATTTGACAAAGAGGCCAAAAACATGTGTTGACAAAAGACATCATCTTTAACAAATGGTGCTTGGGAAACTGATGTCTCATGTAGAAGAATACAGTTAGATCCATATTTATCATGCTAAACAAAAATGAACTCAAACTGGGTCAAAGTCCTCAATATGCAACTTGATCCATTGAAACTGCTGGAAGACAACTCAGTGTTCTATAAAATGGAGTTGTAGAGAATGACTTTCTGGACAGAAATCCGTTTGCTCAGGAAAGGGAGCCAACAACTGACAAAAGAGAACTCATTAAACTAAAAGGCTTCTGCTCAGAAAATGAAGTCACCGGCCAAGTGGAGAGAGAGTTTATGGAGAGCGAGAGGAGGTTTGCCAGCTATACATCTGATAGAGATGAATGTCCAGAATACACACACACACACACACACACACACACATCACACACACACATCACACACACACATCACACACACATCACAAACACACACATCACACACACACATCACACACACACCACACACACACATCACACACACATCACAAGCAGCAAGAAAGTGAGCAAGCGAGCAACCCAATTCACAAGTGGCAACGGATCAGAAGAGAGAGTTCTCAAGAGAAGAAGTAAAAATGGTTAAGAAGTATGTCAGAATGGTGTTCATCATGCTTAGCAGCTAGGGAAATACACATCAAAACACTTTTAGGATCTCATCTTGCCCCAGTCAGAACGGCTCATCCCCATGCTCCACAGCTGTTGCTCTTGTTGGGGGTCATCCCGAAGTCCTGGGGTCTCCACTGAAACTTGGCTGCACTTTCACCCACGACCTCTCCTGGGCTATCTTTAGAGGCTCTGACTGTCCCACAGAGTCCTCTACGAGCCTTCAAATCTTGGGCTCCTCCTACAAACAAGGCTGAATCCTCACCTTTCACAGTGCCAAGACTCAGCTGATCTCCATGACTGTTATGTCTTCAAAACCAGTACCACTGTGGAGACTCTCCCACATGACCAAGTTCAGAGCCAGTGTGAGGTATGGTGAGATACGGCTCAAAGGCAGTGTGAGCTCGGGCCTGGTATCTCCCTCCACAGGCTCTCTGCACTGTCTGGGAAGAGATACTTTGGGAAGATGTTGGTCACATCTTAATCACTGCAGACTGTGACCCCAGCAAAGGAGCATCAATTTTGACCAGTAGAACAAATTTCCCCCCTCAGTGGTTCTGAGCTCTTATCCCAGCCCGTCCTTCAGCCTCAGCTTACCAGTTTAAACGTAGATTCTCAACTCAAAACATCATACAAACTGTCCGAAAGAGTTTTGGCTTCTCTCTGAAACGTCGCGGGTCTCTGTTGTCTTCATTTCTCCTAGAATTCTTACCTTCCGAGACCTCGTAGGACAGGTCCATTCAGTCTGAGCACTCCACGACTTTCCCAGCACAGTCACGTCCTTCCACAACTCTCCTCAAGACCACATGGTCCTGTCCATCACAACAATATCCCGGGAGCGCGGCACCAGTTCTTTCCCTAGCTTGCACTTCATCTCTGTGTGACCAACGCAACTTGTTGGGGGGAAAAGATTATTTTGCCTTACAGTTCAGGGAGCAGTTCATCTCCAAGGGAAACCAGGGCAAGAACTCAAGGCAGGAACCTGCATGCAGGCACTGAAGCCTGGCACAGGACAAAATACTGCGGACTACCCCGCTCAGCTTGTTTCTATATGTACCGCAGGACCACCTGCCAAAGGGCAGCGCCACCCACAGATGGACCCTCCTACAGCAACCGCTAATCAAGAAAATGCCCACAGCCCACAGCTTCGCCTACAGGCCAGTCTGATGAAAGTGTTCCCACTTCCCTGATGACCCCAGCTGGAGTCAAGTTTACATCCAACTGTGGCTACTGACTGTTTTCTTTTCTGCTAAAGATTTCGTTGTGGGGAGGGAAGCCGTCACCTCTGTGCCACCATCCCAGTGTTTTTTGGTTCCCACTATGGTTCCGAGTGCAAAACTTACAGGGCTGACTGTGAGAACACTGGTTGTTGCAGAGATAGCCGGGAACCTGAAGTTTGAGAAAAGCTCTCATTCTTGGCTTATGTTCATAACTTAGTGTCCTGATAAAATTAATGCGATGATTCATCCAACTGGGGGTGAAAATATAACTATTACTCATTTCTATGATGAGACCAATTGACTGAGATATCTTTATTGTTGAAGGGCATGGGGTGTAGACTCAGAGAGGCCAACAGTCCATTGTAATTTATTTCTTTGTTTTTTAGACAGACTCTCATGTAGCCCAGGCTAGCCTTGAAACCTCAACCTTTTTTCCCCCTCCTACCCTGGTGATGAGATGACAGAGGTATGCCTCTACACACCTGGCCAAATTCCTGATTGGTTTCCCAGTGACATACCATGGAATTTCATGTCATGGATATTAATCAAACTCTATTTGGTAGCTATGCAATCTTTGATTAGATTCTGTAATTTTCCAGATTTCAATGTCTCCATGAGTAAAACGATTCCTGTTATATTCTTTTTGACTAGGCCATTGTGAAGAATCTATTAAGAATGTTAAAATAGGCATAATTATGCACTCTAACCATAAAGAATAAGAGAACATTCTAGAATAGCATCACCTTATATTTTACACTCTAGGTATCAGAACCTTAAGTGATATTTATTTCCTTCTAGCAAAAAAAAATGTTCATTATTCATTTTAGCATGTTTTTCCATTTGCTTTCGAGTTAACGTTCCTACAGCCTTTTTACCTCTTCAATCATTTCACTTTTATTTTGAACTATCATGTTGAATCACAGGTATCCTTCTAAATTATTTTAAATTGGGTGACACTTGTGTAAACAAGCCTATATACATGCTCCATTATCACACAAGTGATAAACAGGTCTGTAGAGTTGGGTATACCTTCTTCTGATGGTCTCTCCCAGTGTGAGCTTCTTGAGTTATTTGTACACACTGACTACAATAGCTACAAGTTTAAGGAGAAATGGGAGCTATCTGCTAGAACAGAATCAATCTCTCTATCATGGTTTTGCTTAGAGGCTTTCTAAGGACAGGGGGAGCAAGTGCGAGATTTCTCAGACTGAGTTTTATAGAATGGTAAAGAGCCATTGAGCTTATACTTCTTACCAGCCCCTTTCCCTTACTGTTGGGTTGTTTTGTGTTGTGTTGTGTTGCATTGTGGTGGTGCAAGAGACTAAAGCCAGCGTCTTACACTTACTAGGCAAGTTTTCTAGCACAGAGAGAATCACCATCCAATTCCTCCTTCCTAGTCCTTTAGAAAGACTATCTGGTGATGAATGCCTTGGTTACTGCTCATTGAAGGTTTCTCCTAATGCCACATTCAATCTCACTGTGTTTAGGAATTATAAGTTTCCTTACTGAAATCCTGAAGGTTAATTTATTCTGAGATTGAGAAAATCCTATGCTAAAGGTGGTGCAGGAGACTTGTCTGTTCAGTCAATCATGTTTTAAATAAATGCTGATTGGCCAGATAGGAAGTATAGGCTGGTCAACCAGACAGGAAGTAGAGGCAGAGTGAGGAGAAAGTCTGGGAAACAGGAAGCTTCCCTGGCATTCCTGCGCAGATCTCCAAGGAGACAACATGTATCAGCCTAGCTGAGAAAAGGTACTGGCCATGTGGCTGACAATGGGTTAATATAAGTTGTGGGAGCTGGTAGGAAGACTGAGCTAATGGGCCAATCAGTGTATAACTTAATGTAGACTCTATGTGTGATTTTCTTTGGGGCTTGCCGGCTGTGGGGTACTGGGCGGGACAGAAACCCCAATGAACAGGCCCCTCATGTTACATAAAGGAAGTTGTCATGGTACAGAGCCTCAACCGACCTGAGGTGGTTGTGTTGACTTGAAAGAAAGAAGCCCCCATAGGCTCATATATTTGATTATTTCATTCCCAGTTGGTGGAACTGTTTGAGAAGGATTAGGAGGTGTGGCCTTGTTGGGGAAGTGTGTAATGGGGCAGGCTTTGAAGTTTCAACATCCCATGTCATTCCCATTTAGCTCTCACTTTGCTTTATGGTTGTATCTCAAGATAAAGCTCTCAGCTGTTACATTAGCTCCATCCCTTCTTGCCTGCTGCCATGTTCCCCACCACGGGGGTCATGAGCTCTAACCCTCTGAAACCGTAAGCCCCAAATACATTCTCCTATAAATTGTCTTGGTCATGGTGTCTTATCAGAACAGTAGGATATTAACTAAGATGGTGTTGATTTGGGAAATTGGGGTATCTGAGAATGACAGGGCCCTTTTGGGCTCTCGGTGAGTGTGTCGTGGGCTGCTAGTATCTTAAAAGCTCAACAGCCATAAAAGCTGCTCTGAGCCAGTGACTTCCATGTTGCTTTTCAGGTAGACTCAAGGAAGGAAATTCACATACCACAGAATTATAGGTGGGAGCTTGAGAGGGAGGGAAGAAGGAAGGGAGGAAGAATGAAAGAGACACAAACAGAGACGGAGAGACTTAAATGAGATCTAGGAACCAAAGTTCCAGCAAGGGCAATTTTGGGGCTTCTTTAAAGACTTATGGCAGATTCTGGGGTGACGTGTGGAGAGAGGGGAAACGAGGGTTCTTTCACAGTCACCTGTATGCTGACACACAGCCTCCAAGCAGAGATGTTCATTTAGAAGGTAACAAAGGCGCAGGAATCTGAATGTCCTTCCAGCATGGCCAACCTCAAGCAGAGATGTTCTTAGAAACCATGACTTTGGGTGCCTGCCTGCACTGACCAAGCGGTTCTCATCAGTAGCACAGGGTTACCTGAGCCATTAATAATGACAGTTACCCGGATTCACGGTCACTGTTAACTGGAAAGCGTGAAACTAAAGAAACAGTCGATCAACAAACAAACAACAATTTTAAAAAATGAAGAATGATTTGAGAGATATTGCTGTGACTGGGGTTGGAGGTAGCAATATCCATTAGAGATAAACATGAAACATTTATAGTATTTATTTGTGAACTTAATCTATATGGATGCACATCTTCTTAGACCGAGATGGAGGGGGGAGGGCCTTGGGCTTCCCATAGGGCAGGGTATCTTGCCCCATCTTAAGGAAGCAGGGGGAGGGTGGTGGGGTGGCGAGGGAGTGGGAGGGCTGGGAACAAGGGGAGTAAATGTAAAATTTTCCTGTAATAAAAAAAAAAAGAAAAAAAATAATGTCCCTAACTTTATAAAGCATTTTTAATTGAAAAAATACTATATTTTTATGAGAAAACCAGAAATAAATTGTGTTAAACTTTGAGGCAAACTCAATGAGTTAATTGGTTGATCACTAACTAGGATGTCAATATTAAAAAAAAAACATAAAGAAAAGAAGAAAAGTAGGACTAAGAGAAACAAAATGAGGTTGTTAGGGGGAACTAAAGAGGCATAACGAAGGGGTGGGGTCAGGTCTTGGAAGCATTATGCATGTGTTGAAGGGGCTTGGACCATGTCCTGTCTTAATGCCATTCCACTTCAGATTGTAAAATACAAAAAAAAATGTGCCTCCATATGAAATAAGATTTGGGGAACTCCATAGCAGACAGGATTATGTGACCAACCGTGTTCACAGGGCTTGACTGCCCTCCAATCCAGACTGCCAGCAAAGAAAGAGGGAAAGTGTAGATTCCAGTCAGCTGTGGTCATGCATGCTTGCCTTCCCTACACTAGAGACAGAGGGAAGAGGAATTGGGGCTGAAGTCGGGGGCCAGCCTGATCTACTTTGTGAGTTACAAGTCAAAAAAGAAGAATAGATGCCCGAGACCATACCAGGAACAGTCTTAAGATCAGATAACGTCTGGTGCATATTTCTAAACTTTCCATGTTCAGCCGGTCTTTCCGATTCAGGTCAGCAACTGTCCCTGGCAAGGGTCACTTCCAGGAGAAATTATTTATGTGCTATTCTTTCCGTTTTCTCTAGTATTACGGTACTGAAATCTGGCAGTAAGTCTCAACTGATTAAGATCTGCATCAACAGTAGTGGTGGTGACAATGTGTACCCTTGCCAGAATGATGAGAATGACATTTTCCCTCTGCGGTCTTCCTCCAAAACCTAACACCTCCTATCTAACAATGTTGGAAACATCAGACAAGAATGTTCTGGGAGCACGTGTAACTTTGTTCTCCTTCCACTACTGTGAGAGCTGGGGCTCAGTGCACGCTGATAAAGTCATGCAGGGAGTGGATCGCAGGTGCCTCTCTAAGCATCACCGTGTCTAACCCCTGAGAGCAGCCTTGATCTGTCGCCGCTTGACACCTGAACACAAAATGCTGAGCTGGAGAGCTGGTTTCCAAATTGCAGCTGTCAAAGGCTGGGATTAAGCTGTTGGCTGCCACATTGAAACAAGGAACTGGGCTCTTTCAAAGTTCATTGCCAGCTCAGACAAACTCCCAAGACCCCCATCCAATGCTGCTGGAGCTGGAGAGGAGGATCGGGGTAAAGAGAACATTGTGGGGGTTGGAGAGATGGCTCAGAGGTTAAGAGGTCCTGAGTTCAATTCCCAGCAACCACATGGTGGCTCACAACCATCTGTAATGGGGTCTGGTGCCCTCTTCTGGCCGGCAGGCATATATACAGGCAGAATAGTGTATACATAATAAGTAAATAAATAAATAAATATTTTTTTTTTAAAAAAAAGAGAACATTCTGCTGGTGCAGAGGACCTGAACTCCATTCCCAGTGCTGGGCCAAGTGACTTAAAACTGCCTGTAATTCCAGCTCCAGGAGGTACAACGCCCTCTTCTGTCCTCCTTGTATACTGCACTAGAGCACACACACAGACACACAGACACACACACACACACACACACACAGAGACGTACATAAGCACATAAATAAGAAAAACGAGTACCACCTTCCCCCTAAGATAAGCCCATGTGAACTCTGCTGAGCCCCGGGAAATTAATCTTGGATTACATTGTCAGACAGCCTTCTTCAGACTAGGGGAACTCAGACTCAGTCATTCTGGACAAAGGCTGGACACGCAGGTGTGAGCTGGTTTCCCGCCAGGCTGCAGCAGCTTGCAGCTGCAGTATGACTCTGGACTCAACCCCTCCTCCTGGGTCGGATTTGAACAGTTCCAGGTCCTCTGCCGTCCTGGGCTTCCGTGAGACTTTCCAGACAGGTCAGCACTTCGGAGTCTGGTGAGCCCTTGGCCTTGCAGTCTTGCTTTCAGTGAAAATCAGTTTATGCTCATGGCAGGCCTGACAGCATAAATCAGGCAGTTGAGTTCATCCTTAAGACAGAATCGGGGCCTTTGCTGTTCTGCGGAGGAGATGAACCAAATGTTTCCTTCTAGTCTCAGATGGATGTGTCCCTAGCATGGCGACCTGACAAATGTTCTCACATCAGCTGTTCTCAATAAAGGAGAAACAGAAACCACGAAGGCTGACTGATCAGGAAAGAACAGCTTTTAGGAGGCGACAGTGACAATCAGGCCCAGAAGCTGCAGGATACCAGTTCCCTGACTGCTTAATATCAGGGCACCCCAATAGTTGACATTCAGATTTGGCCACACCCTTATCCTCAAGAATCTAGACAGAGCTTCTTCTCATTCAGGTGTGATTGAAATTAAGAAGGTCCCAAGAAAGTGGAGCCTTTAATTAAGGCTTCAAAGCCAGTTGACTGCCTCAGTACTGATTTAAGATGGAGCAAAGTGAAAAATAAAAGAGTTGTTTCCCAGGGAACTATTTAAGCTTCTGCGATGTATTTCTAGCAGTTATAAAACTATTCATGGGCTGTGGTTTTACGCACATGCACGCATGTGCACACACACACACACTCACACACACACACACACACACTCTCACACACACACTCACACACACACTCACACACACACACTCACACACACACTCACACACACACTCCAGCTGGTGAAAAGTAGAGCTGAACTTAAAAGAAGATTAATTTTTCATATCTTAGAGAGTAACAGTGATAAATAGACGTAAGAGAATATTTTGCTGTAGAATACTAACAGTCATAAATATTATTTTGTATGCTTTAATTTGACTTGCAAGCTGTAGCTTTGTGAGTATTTCTTCTTTGCTAAAGATATACCCTATGATATATTTCAGTGCTTACTTCAAGCTGTTTTATTAGAAAGGGTCTCAACATACATAGATCTAATCTACATGGGAAGTAGAAAAAGACAAGATCTCCTGAGTAAATTGGGAGCATGGGGACCTTGAGAGAGAGTTGAAGGGGAGGAGAGAGGCAGGGAGGGGAACAAAGAAAAATGTAGAGCTCAATAAGAATCAATAAAAAGCAAAGGTCTCAATATGTGGCCCAAAATGGCCTGGAACTTTCAGTCTTCCTTCATGAGCTTCGCAGCTCCGGGACAGCAGATATGAGCCACTGTGTCCAGCTTGGTGCTTATTTTTAATACAAGGATGAGGCATAATTCTGACACTGCTTCCTAAGTTGTTTGGATTTTCTCAAAGAAGGTCTTCCATCTATCATGACAATGAATAAGGTTTCTTATAGGTTTTCATGATCCAGAATACTCCTAAACATGGAAGAAATCTCAATAGTTTTATGTGGATGTACTATGTTTTAAGAAAGGTCACCAAAGTGGGTCTGTTAAAGACTCGTGTACCAGCCTGTGGTGCCAAGAAGTCAAGGGAGGCTTCCTGCAAATAAGTTAGGTTATTGGGGTGTGCCCTTGAAGAGCCATGGGAGCCCTACTCCTTCTCCCGTATTTGCCTTTACTATCTCATAGGGATCAGTCTGGTCCAGCACCTGTACCTCAGGATGAGGTACACCACAGGCCTGAAGGACAATGACTTCAGGAGAGCTCATACCCAGACTTATGATTGTGAGCAAAAAGCAACCTTTTCTCTTTGAGTTTTTCACCATAAGCATTTGTTACAGTTAGGAGGAGCTGACCACCACAGATTTTAGGCTTTTTTTTTCTATTTTATTTATATTTTATTAGCATGCTGACTATGAAGTGAGTTTTTTTTCTAATGAAAACGTCAACTAAATTTTAGCTGGAGAGCATTTTTGTTTTAAAATAGGGACCTTAGTTGAATCCGGATGATGTATTCTTCTTGGTGTGATTCTACATCAGTATGAACTGACTTCTTCTTGGTATGGCCCTACATCAGTGTGAACTGACTTCTTCTTGGTGTGGCCCTAC